>JAGDQP010001407.1:17028-123483 GCA_022664845.1 Lepisma saccharinum | reverse complement strand
GAGAGAGAGAGAGAGAGAGAGAGAGCGAGAGCGAGAGAGAGAGAGAGAGAGAGAACACAATTTTAAAGTTTCATCTCAAATGAGTATGAATTTATTACATTTCTAACAGCTCTAGCCATTAGAGGTCGTTTTGTGACATAGTACTTTTTGGCTTGATGCACATCAGAACAAGGTCCTTGACTGCAGTGTTAACTCAATTTTGGTAAAAATTGGACGTAATATCTTCTGGTTCCAAGGTGACGATATAGTCAATGAACGATGAGTGCTGGAAATAGGAAGTGTTCGTAGTTTAAGTGACAAAATGAAGCGAATGATGTCTTTTTATTTTTTTTTTTATTTTTTTTATGTTTTATTAAAACAATAAAAGCCTGGTAAGGTTGGAAATTTTAGGGTATATAATTTGAATGAAGTTGAATTATTTGACCTTGTATACGAATTTTATACCAATCGTGGATAACAGAAACATTTTTTTCCTTTGAACATCTTACACACACACTACGTATATTAATGCTAAACAGATAAAGTGTTCCACACATTTGTTGACATTATTTTTTTTTTTTAACTTTTATGCTTTCGGTGGAGCAAAGATTGACTATATATTTTTGTCTTTGTTGTATACGAAATGCATACAGAAAACATCGTTGCACCACTTACACTTGAAATATGTCACAGACAGAGCTGGAACCAGATCCCTTTCAGGGACCCAGTGTTACCCGGACATAGGTGACCCGATTGCCCCAGTCTGAAACCTGACCCAAATGACCCGACTACCCACTCTGACCAAACTGCCAGAATGACTTTGTGATTCGGCAAACCGATGATCGAATACTGACTATCGCCTCAAGACTACACGTCTACTTTAGTCGGCGGATATTTGTACACCTCGGTTTTTTTTTTTTTTTAAGTGAATTCTCTCGTTGCTGAGGACGCAGATCCAAATAGTTACATAAAGCTGTGGAAGAAGTCGATGTGCTGACCAGGCCACGATCCTATATGGATTGAAGGCAGAGGAATGTCTGCTGGATATAAATTACACACGTCAACGTGAGGGATTTTTGTTCATATTCCTTGGTTTATAAAATAGTTCGATGGAGTGAATGACGATGTAGTACATTAATTTCCAACACCAAACCATCACAATGTTCTCCCTGGTGTTTTTACGGGGGAATACAAGAAATTTTGTTAAAAAAAAAAAAAAACAATTCTAAAATTTGAAACAGTTACACTACGCGTATTTCTCATTTCTTTGTGCATCTCTTTTCTGGAATTATTCTAGTATTATTACGGTGACCACACTTTCTAGGTCAAAATTATTCTTGGCAGGTCTAATGGATCCACCCTTATTTGTCAACCCCGAAAAGTTTTCATTCAAGCCATAAAATTAGCTCAATGTATGGAGAAAAAAAAAAAGACTTTGGAGAAGAAAAAAAACTAGAACCAACTTTAGACCTTTAATATGAGGAGGAACTTGGATTTTTAAATGCATTATAAATCAACCGTTACCAATACATATTTTTAAACACTAAATAACGATTATATCACAAATTTACTTCAAATATCACTATCGTATGTTTTTGATGAAATTCCGGACTTTTATTAAACTAGGGGAAATGCCAAACGTTGTACGTGCCATTATTTTTTAAAATTATATTTATGGCCTTCTGGCATGGCTCAGGCCGGGATAGGGGAAGGGAAAGGATTCGGGAAGATGTCGGCCAGGGCCTATGTAGAAGGTACCTTCCCGGCATTTGGCTGGTGTGACTGAGGGGAAACCCTTGGAAAAACAGTCAGGATAGTCGGCCGCTGTAATCGAACTCAGGACCTTCCGAATGCTACGCCAACGCTATACCACTGAGCTACGGCGGCTCGGTGTGCGTGCCATTAAAAAAAAAACTTCTGCCCACAAGCATGTTCAATATGCCCACCCGCATGTCCCCATCCTTGTTCCAAGTGCCAAATCAATGATGAAGGGGTGAAAACAATCACATTATGTTGGAAGTAATACGTTATGTGAAGTTAATCTATTCAGTTTTCCTGTTTCCTCTGTAAAATTTCACATTTCACACGTTTGGTATTTCCACTCATCATAAATTTTTTTGGAGATGGACTTAACCTCTAAAATACAAGACGTATGGTCACCGTAAGTATTATGTTCATGAAATTTAAACTTAATGCTTTTCTGAGGGCGAATTTTTTATGTTTCTTGCGCGCTTGGCATTTTAAGAAAATTTGTACAGAATCTTGTTTGCTATAATGTCCTGAATCCTGATATCCCCCTGTTCACTCATTTTCTCATCGGATTTCTTCAATATTTAGGAAGCTATTTACTGGGCTCTTCGCAGCGCAGTTGGCTAAAGCGAAAAGCTATCCCCGAAACGACCACGGTTCTATCCCCGAAACGACCAAGGTTCTATCTCTATTCCCGCCAACTTTTTCACTTTCTTTCAGAGTTAGCAGGACCAATCGGTACATTCTAAGTTGTGTGAATATGTGTTCCAGTAGTGATCAGAGCTGGAAAAGTGTAACCAAACTTTTAACACACTTGAAGTGTACAAAAGATACTATTTAAGTATAGTGCTTAGTAACAATTTCTTTCACGACCAACGATGTTAAAAATGTCGACAAATACCTGATTGAAAACAACAATTATTTGTCACCCCAGAAATCGAACAAAGGACTTATCACTTACAACACGACAAGCTCATTTACCTATCACACAAAGCTGCAAAACTCTTAACGCTTTTAAAGCATTTTTAACAACGCACTTATACCATAAAAAATAATACTACCAACTCAAATGCACAGCAGTTAGCAGAGTTAAACGTATTGTTATTGCAAAACATCTAAGCAATTATTCCTTTGAATACATTCACTTCTTGACATTTACATCTAATATTTAGAAATATATTACTGTTCCTCCATAGCCATAGTTTTCTTAGTTTATCATTGTTGCTAATATTATTACGAAAAAAATAATAAAAATAATATTGCTACCGGCACGCGTAAAAAGTTTTTTTTTTTTAAAAAAAGAAACTTATCTACAGATCGCAGATTCACGCTTTTCTAACGCGAATAGTATTATAATGAGTTTGTAACAGTTGTGTAACTTTCTGCGCCGACGCAGAGCGACTGACACAATTTCCACTTTTAAAAGTAGCCGCCATGACAGTCCTTCCTCGCCTGCAAGATCCATACTCACAACAACCTGTTGTGGATAACATTGCATGCGACTGCGCTACGCGGCCATCTTGAATCAGATCAGTACGGAGGCACCGCAAATCGAGTTCAAGTGCAGTGGGTTTGTGGGTTAGCTCTGACATGACGCCATTTGAAGCCAGGGACACTTCATGATATTAATATTCCACATGAAAATATAATCACAAACTGATTCATCGTCTTCGTATGTTTCTGCAGAGAAAGTTTAAAAAGCACTTAATAGTAGCAAAATGAAATGAAAATTTATAGTAAGACAGGATCGGAAATAGTACAACTTAATTCTATATTACTTCGATTACTTTTTTTTTCTTTTAATAATCATGCTTTTTTGCTTCAATTCTTCTCTTAAAGCTTTGATCTAAAAACAATCTCGCATATTCTACACTGACGAACTGGACATTTCATTGTTCTACGTACGGGAATCATGTATTCATTATCTCGAACTATAATAAAAGTAATACGCACAGTCTAATATTTTGATGAATATTTAGTCCTACAATAAAGTCTGAATACCGAGCCGCCGTAACTCAGTGCTAGAGCGTTGGCATAGCATTCAAGAGGTCGCCAGTTCGATCCCAGCGGCCGACCATCCTGACTGAGGCTTTTCCAGGGTCTTTCCCTGTCACACCAGGCAAATGTCGGGATGGTCAACACAGATTCTGGCGGACACCTTCCCGAATCCTTTCCCTTCTTCTATCCCGACCTTAGCCTCAGATGCCTAAAGGTCATAAATATATTTTTTATTTAATATTCAATGAAGTCTGAAATAAAATCATTAGTGTTCTGCTGAAAGTAACAAATCCCTGAAGCTCTCTCAATGAATCTTTCCTCTTTTCTTAAGGTTAATGTAAAGTAACGATCTCAAACAAAAGATGGCAGCACGATCTCCGTATATGTCTAATATATTTTTATTGTTGCAAGAAATTTCAATGCTGTTCCTACAAATTAAAGCCTCCAGAGTTGTAACTTTCAGGGAAGAAAGTTCATAACCAATTCAAGAGTTCGATCAATGCCGATTTTTAATTTTCTTATTTGTTCATCCTTGAAAGAGCTTCATTGTTATAGGTTTTGATATTCACAAAATCAAAGAAGCGATTTCAGCAATGAACAAGAACGAAAATAAAAAATCAGCACAGGCAGAATTCTTGAATTGGTTATGAACTTTCTTCCCTGAAAGTTAGAACCCTCTCAGATTGAATTTGTAGGAGCAGCATTGAAATTTTGTGAAACGATAAAAATACAAGAGACATATACGGAGGTAGTGCTGCCATTTTTTGTTGGAGATCGTTGCTTTACATTAACCTTAACATACTCTTATTGAACTTTATTTAAGGTCTTTAGGCAACTTTGCTCAGGCCATATGGATGAGAAAAATGGTGGAATGAAGAAACTGGGAGTAAGTTGTAGAACCCCTAGAAAACTCCCGCACACACTGCTTGTCCACCACAACGTCCGCATGACATGAGCTGGGATCGAACCGAGGACCAAACGTACTAAGTGAGCGCTTTACCACTGAGCCACAGCATGCGATAGATCTTCCTGAACCTTCCGCCAGTCGAAATATTGTTTGGTACAAGTTCGGTAGCCACGTATCGAAATGATACCTTTAATTCTTGACTCAACTTTAAGGGTAAAGTTGTCTGATATTTTCTATTGAATACTATTACTATATCCATTACCTAGTTTTCGTTCGATGCTGCTAGTTTATTTAACTTCTTTCTTTCTTTCTTAAATAGAAAATTGACGAGTTTGTTTAAGACCTTGTAAAATACAAGAAAGATGAAGGAGAACACTCACGGAAACGGTTGCAATGTATCCATGTGACACAGATATGAGACAGACTGATGTGAAGACCATTTTTATAAAAATACTTTCTGGTGTTTTCATCTTGAATTATGTTTTTGTTTCATCATTCAGTCTGACTGTCATGCTATATGACAATATATCATCATTGGAAGACTGCAAAAATAAGCAGTAACCATCTGATATACGCCACTTCTGGCAACACACACAAGTAACGCACGACGACTTTGGCCAACTGGTCAAGGCAGAGTCAAGAAGGTACTGTAGAGGTGGAGCCTACCAAACTGCAAGATAATAAATAACTTTAAAAAATGTTACGCTTTTATCATTTTGATACAATTGCGACAGACTGTCAAGGGCTTAGATTCGTCTTTGACCTCTTCTACTTTTTCCTTCAACCACGGCATCAATTGCATCCCTTGCTACAATCTCTACATATTCAATGTCCCAATCAGTTCCCTTCTCTATTCATTATTGTCTCAAGTACTGTACCATTCGCCTCTCTTCAGCAATTCCTCATTACACATCTTCTTTATTCATTCAACTAAATTTAATCTCCTCCATACCCATATTTCGAAATCTTCCAATTTTTTTTAGCTCTTTCGCGTTGAGGCCACGTTTCGGCTCCATAGAACACAAAACATGTAATCAACCTTTCCGTAATTCCTTGTTCATCGGTCCACAGAACAGAATCTTTGTGGTGAATGCCTCTTTGGCTATTAAAAAAAACAATCGGGTTAGTCCCTCCTGAATGATCCACATTTATAATACTCTCAATAAAATTCCAACTCTGTGTACAAATCTGTCTACACTGCCTCGTTCTATACTGTCGACACACACCTTTACCAGCGCAATGGAAGTTGTCCCTCCTTCACCCTCGCAAAAGAAGTTGACCCCAGTCCTCAATTAATCTCGCCTTCACAATACAATCTGACCCGCCAGGGAAAGACATTTTGCTAAACAATTACATTTTTTAAAAACAGTGGAATCTAAAAACTTTTCTGTTCTGTCTAACAATGCCTGACAAACGAAACAATTTTAGAACCACCGAGGCTCAGGATCACAAATATTCCCTCGTAGTGTTTGACCCACTACACAGCACCACATGACATTAATCAAAGAAAGTATCGTTTGGCAACTGTAGCTTAATTGAATTGGTAGATTTTGGTTGGGTAGAATTCAAGTGAACCAATCGAGTCTGGATAACCCAACAAGGGGGACTCCATACAAACACAAATGGTTTGACGACCGTGTCATATAGTATGAAGCGTGAAATCATGATACGGTCAACCAACCATATTGGCAGATGGGAAAAGAAGTACAGTATCTCCAAAAATGAAATCAGAAATAAGAAAACTAAATAAATATGGTACTGAGCACCAAACAGTTAGTGTTGAACTGTAAAGGTAGGTATTCAAAGGACATTCTTATAACAAGCTGCCTTCTTCAGGATGATCGCCAACTCGAAAAACTTTTAACGTGTTTAAACATGATTTATTTATGGTCTTTAGGCATCTATGGCTCAGACCGCGAACGTTCGTCATATAAGGAAATATCATCGTGACCGATCTAGTACAATAAATGAAGTTAAAAGAGAAAAATGAGTGGAGAAATCATAGTTGAACAAATACAAACAATTTCATTCCCTTCCGCAAATGTTATAATTTCCACTAAATTACATTTTTAAGACTTGCAATTTGCAGTAGTGGCCTTGGTAGCAATACTTTCATAGGACACGGTGCGTAATTGTGTCAAGAACGTTGCGCAGAGAGAATAGGATGTTCCCTTTTAAACAACACTCTTCGTCCCCCCTCCCCTTTCCCCGCTACAATGATTCCTTTGTTTACCAGTATAAACAACTTTGGCATCTCTATGGATTTCCATGAAACATTATTTATTTCAAATGTCAATCGAAACTTAAAGACCCCAAGCCTAAAACACATCATTTAACAACGCATTGCCTTTATGTTCCCATAATAAGATTACGCACGGGATTCTTACCACAAAGGTTTTTTTATAATATTTTCCAAAAATAATATCGGGGGAAAATGAATGGCTATTGGAATCATAATTCTGCTTCATTTCAATTATTCGGGTAAATTAACTGAGTATAATCATTTTAACAGTAACAGATTAAAAAACTTCCAGAAATGTATTGCGATGTTTCCAGTAGACTTCTGAGAATGATCGTTGTCGAAACCAATTACCAATTTTGGGGGAAATTAACCATCTGAGGTTTACCATTGAAGACAGGGATTGGCAAACTTTCCGACCAAAGAGCTACTCTCCAAATGTGGAAGTGTGTTGAGATACCAAAGAATGTTTATTGTCCACTCAGATGCATTGGAAATGGTCGATACAAAATATTTAGAAGTTCGAAAATACACAATGTTATAACACCGAGCTAATACACATGACAAGAACAACATATAAAATATTAATATTAAATCTGATCGAATACAGGCTACGTGTCATAAAACCCAACGTTCATTTCTCTGATTTATTTTTATTTTATTAATTTATTTGGAGTGTACCTCTTTAATTCCTTTCTAGTCATCTACGAAGTTATTCCGAATCAATGTATTCTGAAATCTGAACACCCTGGTTACCTCAACGTCTTAAAACTGATGCATGGAATTGTTGATATGGGCATATACCAATATACTAGCACAGACCAGCGTTAACCGGTTTAAAATCGGAAGTAAGCTTCAGCCGAATACACCCTCCAGTCGCTAACTTATCGACTATGAAAATAGTTTAGATTTATAAGGGTATAATTCTATCCCAATTATAAATCATATTAGAACAGTATAAAATCTCAAACTGGGACTACTCAATAATTAAATATGCTCTGAACGATTTAACTTCTCCATAAAACTCTGAAATAAAGGTAACATGTACAGAGTAAATAGCTAAAAACGAAATTAATAATACTTGCGCATCGCCATGATACTATTTTAACAGAAAAAGAAAATCACAACTTGTATGGAACTACCGCTATTACGTATCGAATATCACGGGGTTCTACACGTAATACACACGGTGCATCGAATTTAGTCACAAATGACCATACAATCTACCTTGCCCTGTATACAGTTTTAGTACACTTTTGTTTCAACATCACGAATTTGTACAAAACATGCACCTTATGATTGCAAGGGAGAAAAAAAAAATCTAATTCGAAAACTCCTGTTGGATAAAAGTGAAAGCAAAAGCTGATTGGTAAATTGCTTACGATTTTCACTCAATCTGCCATAGTTTCTCCGAGAGGAACTCGACTTCCAGTTGCACAATGCCATTTTTTTTTCAGCTTCTTGCGAATGATAAAGGAAGACAGTGTTCATGGAAAATACTCTAACATCAAAATTTCACAAGATCTTAGCTCATATTGTTATATTATTTAAAACAAAATTATAAACGTTTTTAACGATTTTTTTTCTTCACTTCTGCTAAGTATCTTACGACGGTCGAATGACTTTGTATTATGAAAATTCGGTTCTTGGTCATCTGGAACACTTGATTATACTTATGAGAGGAAAAGAGAGAGGGAAGTAAATTCTACACTTTCCTTCATTCTTATCATTAACTTACTGTTACAAAGCGCACGAAATAATAAGTTCTGTGCTTATTTCCTTAGCTTCTCTAACGTTCATCTTAAACCAGAGCTTCTAATCCAAATATGCACTTCCAATATATTGAGAAATCTTGTCGACTGGGGCCAGACACGAGTCTAACTCTGTGATCAGCAACAAGGTCAGTGAAAAACGATCTTCTGTGAACATTCAGGACGTTCACACATTGTTAACTCCAGATGTAAATATTACGTGTTAATAATCTTTGAGCATTTACCCATCATTTCCCCTAATTCGCGTTTCCTATAACAAATTACGTTTCATTATCTAAAGCTCCAAGATAAGAAACATGTCCGTCATAATAAGAAATCTGTTCTTGCCTACAAATCGATCCTTTCATGGGAAAATTAACAGAGGCGTTTTTCATATGAACAGTAATGTTCTCCATAACAGAAAATTCGCAATTAATCATTTATCGTGTGAAGAATCTTAATCATTATCAATTTATGTAACCTTTTGTCGAAATGTTTGTCTCGGAAAGTAAGTGTTAACGCTTGCTTCCTTGTAATTAAGAAGTATCGGATTTGATACTTGTGGAAGCACAAGTGGTTCGAAGTCCCTTTAAACTGTACGTTTCGTCCTTAAGTCATAATCCTAACAGAAGGCTATGGCAAAATACCATCGGTTTACAATTGACATTGACCAGAGATCTTCGGGACATACATCTGGCTCCGAGCACCGTAGCTCAGTAGTAAAGCTCTAACTTCGCATTCGAGATGTCCTGGGTTCAATCCCAGCGGCCATATATCCTGATTGAGGTATTTTCAGGGTTTTCCTCAGTCATACCAACTAAATGCCATGATGGTACCTTGAAATTAGGCCCTGGCCAACTCTTTACTGCATCGTTTCCCCTACCCTATCTCGGCCTGAGCCTAGATGCCTAAATGCCATAAAATAAATTCGAATCTAGATCCGGGCCTGTTAATTCGAATCTAGGTCACTATCGTTGCCTGTCAAGAAAAATACCTACAAGTTAAAGAATTTCATCTAAATAAGCCCTTGGTGGCAGTCATGACGCTAAAATACTTAAATATTATTGCAGAATCTTTCTGTAATAAATCTATATTTCGTTGTAAACTTCACTAACCGCTAAAAAAAATGCATTTTAAAAGAACAGAAGCGTCCATGAGAAATGATACAGATAAAGCTATTTATTTTTCATTCTTTTGATACTTCATTTTTCCTGTTCAAAAAAAAAAAAAAAAAAACTACTTAGAAACAACGAATAAATGACAAACTGTTTTCTTCTGATCATCTGATAGTCCAATGAAACATTCAACATTACGATAGAGACAGAGATTTAATTCATTTCAGACAAGTGATGGCTAACCTGACATATATGCAGGTATTAGTTCTGCCTCGAAATATCTTAATTCTAAGTAGTAGTAGAAGTTGGCTGTTGTTTTTTTGTTTGTTTTTTTAACCGAAATTTTGTGCAGCTTTTAGAATCATGTTTTAGGCGTCGGAGACATTTCTATGTAAACTTTCAACATTTCCTGAACACACGTTCTAAAATGCTGATATCTATGAAAGAAAACCTTCCAGACTCAATGTAAACTATCTTACTGTATAACTATCTTACAGGTATTTTTTAAAATACATATTTGAGAATTTGAACGCCAGCAGAGACAGTTCAAACTTTTTCCATATAGCCCGTATAACTGAGATTTAGCTCCGAGCGACTATCACGTCTTCGGTCCCCTCAAGGAGGCACGACGCGATCGTAGGTTTAGCTCTGATGCGATAGTCAAAGACGTGTTGGAAACCTGCCTTCGGGGTTAGCCGAAAAGCTTCTTCATTCGTGATATACAGACGTTCGTAGATTGATACAATATGTGCATCGCCAAGCATGGGGGCTACGTGGGAAAGTGATATATGTAAGTGCTAACAGTGTGATGTCTACCAGCCGTGGCTAGCATGTTACCTTTACTTCTTGATTCGCCCTTGTATATCCTTTGATGAATATATTAGAATATTATTTTCATATTTTTGCTCCGTAATTTTGCAAAACAATCATGTGAAATCGAACTCTTGGTAAACTGACTGCCAGCTTTTGTTGTAAATTATGCACGATTCTTTTTTTGTTCACCGTGCCAGAGATCAAAGTTATATTCTCTTTGCGAGAATTCAGAGGACTATTTCCAAGGAAAATGTTCTTGATATTCTTTCCACATTAATATGTCGAAGTAACTCACCGACTCAACGTGCGTAAAATAATATCGAAACATCCATACACCAGACGTCTTCAAATAGTATGGAAGGTAATAATATGGCTCCCTTATTGTCTTCTTCGTCTTCTATTTTGCATCCCGTGACAAAATACTATTTTAATTTGGGTCTCGCAAATACGATACTAGAGAAGTAACATTCAATATTTTCTTTTCTTGGAAATATAACACTGACGAACGTCTTCAGAGTAAACCTGCAAATTGTACCCCCATCTGTGTAGTTCGTCACAATGTTCGCTACGTCAAAGGTCATGTGACGTGACGCATGATAAGGTCTATCCTCATCTTAGCTAAATTAGTATCTTCCCACTTCCCCTCTCCTCTCTCTGCTTACATAAATCACGCTCGCAAAAACCGAGAGTAACCACACAGGGCGGAAAATAACCCTACCTCGCCGCACTCCTTTCCTCTGTGACCTACTTAACCAGTAACCTACTGCACTTGAACTGCTTTTTCCTTCGACAGATATCTTGAAAAATACTCTCACTCTCGTTGTAGCCACGCCTACACACACATAACGTACATTTTTTTAAAGTAATGAGTTGATAGCACACAATGGAAATAAAAAAAACTTTCAACAGATTAAATTGTTGCATATATTTTGATGTCCTAAATTCTACTATTTTACATTCAAAACTGAAAGTCATCGCAGAACTAATTCATAACTTACAAGCTATAATCTAATATTAACTACACTGGTAAATATTATATGCCTCCTGTGTATTTATCTTTCAAACGATACTATATATATGGAACTACCTTTACTTTAAAAAAAAAGTCAACGTGGACATGAATATTGTAAAATGAACGTTTATAAATTTGTTAATTTTTACATCATTTTGACAATGGATGACTAAAGTCTTGACGCCATATCCGGTTGGTTACCATAGTAATGGCGGAGGCGAAGTCTAAACAAACAGTAAATATGAAGGGAGATAGGTAGAAAAACAGTTGTGGAAGGAATGGTTTTCGAACTGTTGATTATTTCGTTGACGAGCGGAAACTGATTGAAAGAGTAGAAGATGCTGTGGAGTCCAAACATGTACTTTTGCTTACATATGGCCGAGATTTGACGCACATACGAGGAAAAGTGCAAGAAAGGACATATAAATAGTAAATATAATAAGCTGAGGTAACTAATTTTTATTCCGGTAGTTTGTTTCTATGAAACACATACGAAGGTACTATTACCTTTTCGAAATTTTTATTTATGCTATTCCTTGCAATAGCAATTTGTGCCGCTGTACATAGGGTACATGGGCTTGGTTTTATCACTACTATGTATCTTCTTAAGTCTATGTGCGTGTCCTTAACTAGAAGCGAATTAGAAACTTTAGTTTAAGCGTCTTAGATATGATTATTCCCTTTTTTTTAAAGACCAAGAACTCAGCAATGAACGATGAATTATCCTCATAGTCCTATCAACGTATTCAAAATTGCGTTCAATGGCATTACATGAAATTTGTTTACTCACGTAATTGGCTCCTTCCACTTCCTTTTCTAGTTTCAGTCCTTCTCTCGAAACAGAA
Source organism: Lepisma saccharinum (assembly GCA_022664845.1). Lineage (NCBI taxonomy): Eukaryota > Metazoa > Arthropoda > Insecta > Zygentoma > Lepismatidae > Lepisma > Lepisma saccharinum. Next base: position 111,075 of record JAGDQP010001407.1, on the reverse strand, counting down.
AAAAGCAATGCGCGTCTCTTTCACTGTAATGATGACAGCGTGGCACAAAGCACAAAACTATGAGTTGTTGAATATCAAATAACCACAAACCTACTGCTAAACACCCGTTTGTTTAGATAGTAACATGGCGGGTTACCATGGCGACCTACCGGATCTGATGTAAGACTCTAGTCCCCCATACAACGCAACTGGTGTCCAAACCTTCAATCACAGTGCGCCTAGGTGATCGCTGCACTGGGAGATTTTTTTTTTTAACACTAGTACAATCTAGACGTTGTGACATTACGGAGAATATTAAATTACAAATGAGAAACGGCGGACTTTCCGGTTGAATTTTCTTAACAAATACACCAAAAGGAAAATTGACCGTTTAAAGTTACGAAGTTTCAACTGAAAAATCCACTTTTTTTTTTCCTTTTAATAATTAAACAAAGTTTATTCGGAAGTCTGAAGTGAACTTCGGAATTTCGAAGTTCCCAAATACTGTTTTTTCGAAATACCGGAATTAAAAACTGGGATTTCTATTCCGGAAAAAACCTGATTTCCATTCCGGAATATTCCGAAAACCTGAAGTGGCTCCCGATGGGCTTGTTGCTGAGACCTAGTATATTTAAACACGGCTCATTCCTTCAAACTCAGCTGCTTCCTTTACAATTATAATCTGATCAGTCATGTCATGATCTGATCGTGATGGTATATTCAAGACACATTCATTTCTTTTAGAAGTTTAACCTGAGAATACTTGAACCAGTTATTATTATCCACATCTTTAGTTTTCAACAATGAAAAATATTCATATAAAATTCATGCAATGACTGTACTAGATCTCAAAGGACCTCTGCAAACGCAAGTAGGTTCTTTCGTCCTCAAATACGACCATCCCTCACCTGCAAAGCTAAAAAAAAAATATTGTCATCCAGATAAGTACCGAGCAACCGTAGCTCAGTCGGTAGAGCGCTGGCTTCGCATTTGGAAGATACTGGGTTCGATACCACAGGCCTATTAGTTTGAGTTTTATCCACGGTTCTACCAAAGTCACACCAAGCAAATGGTGGGTCCCGGCCTGAGCCATAGAAACCTAAAGGAAATAAATAAAATAAATTCGCAAAAAATACTGGTGAAAAATATTCAGATAAGATAAAATGAATTTTATGGGCGGTAACAGCACTATGGCTTACGCCCGTCCCGATACGGGGAAACCCCCTTATTTTTGCCACGTCAATACGTAGCTGTTAATTGAAAGAATATAAAAGCTGAAGATGTAAAAGGTCTCCAGAAAACACTTACTGGTGTAAATGCCCAGTATAACAATTAATAAAAACTAAAGATGTATAGTCTTTAACATAAAGAGTTTAAAACGTGGAGGCTGTAAATGTGCCTTCACAAAATAAATCAATAATACTACATAAAACTCAACAGCTAAAGGCGTAATCATCTCATATAGACGGAGATAAACCTGTCTCTCGAATATACATAAAATCTCTCCGCAACATACCTGGTTCATCCTCTAACAATGACGCCATGTCATTGGGGATGTCGTGAAAAATATTCAAAAATAAGATCGAACTTTTGACGACAATTCCACATTACAACAAAGTTTTCGCAAGGCAACATATAGTAACATTAGTCGATTTCCCGTCCATTGGAGCGGGATCCAGAGGTTTTCGCACCCTTACTCCGTCCCTCCCTACAGGGTGTCGAATCGAAAAACTAAGACAGCCGTTGCTAATGCATTGATAGTCATGCCAAATTTGCCCACTTGGAGGTAGTCAACCCGGCAAACTACATTGTAGTGTGGGTTGCTCAGCCTGTAAGGCTTATTTGACCATGATCTATTAACTGATTTTACGTCACTCCCTTCCCTCCCGCTAGGAGTCTTATTTTTTTATATTTATAGGCAACTTTGGCTCAGGCCGATCTATTTTTTTACACAAAAGATTAAATTGACACGAATGAGCCGTAGAGGCATTTTCAGTCCGTCACGAGACAGAATAATGATGATGTCCCTTGGCGACCACATCTTCCGGAGCAATGAAGAGCTGGAGGTAGTACGTAAATAGGGTATCTGTTTCAGGCAACATGTCGGCATTCGCCTCGAAAGGTGGATAAAAATCTCAGTCGACATGCGTGCCATGAACAGGGGTTATCATTTGCGTTCATCCTTAGTACTGTTAGCGACTTCCCCTCTTGACCAAAGGGACTGGGGGCACATGCAATATTTATATGCAAGCTTGAAGCTACAAGTACATAGCGCTCATCGTTTTTTTAAGTTACCATTACTATTTTTCACAAAGACTATTTGGGAATATCCTTTAGTTACACTGTTTCCAGTATAACTGGATAAAAATTAACTACACCATGATGTATTCCTCCCGAAGTCCGTTATGATTCGAAGGTCCCTGGGCAAGGTAAATCAACAGTGGCTGTCACTGCATTCCTCGGACAGTGATGGTGTAAGAACGTGATCTATAATTTAAAATGCTCCGAACTACTAGTATAACCTCCGAGAATTGACCTCGCATCCACTGAGAAGTACTCATTGCTCTATTCTATACAAGCACCACAGATTCACTATAATAGCTTCCGTCTTGCTAGTCGATTTCTTTGGGACCAGAATTGAAACAGGTCACTAGGTCAAGTTCTGGACCGGTTCTATGCTTGGGACCAGATTTTGATCCGGTGATCCGGATGGTAAAATAATAATAATAATAATTCTTTCCATATTATACTTTTGCGTTTGAACAGTGTTTCTCTCAGGGGTGACCGGGATCGCGGGCGTTACCCACCAGAGCACGAAAAATACAACGCCGAAATCTTCCTAACAATGGGATTTCCCTGGAAATAATAAAAATACCACCGGAGCTAGGCAAATACCCCTCGGAGAGGCTTCCTGATAGAATATTGTGTTTGAAGTATTAAACAGGATAAAAGCACTAAAATCTCTCAAAAATGAAGTTCCCGTACAGAAGTTAACTTCTCAAGGAATCTCTCAAATTATGATATTAATAGATTCAAACCACGCGAAAAAGACCAGGTTACTTGGTCAATGGGTCAAGTTTCAATCTTCGCCTCATAGAGTCAAAGTCAATTCGGTTAAGATCGTGTTCCCCAGTCATTCGGGTTAAGACAGGGTCAATCGGGTTACCGGGTCAAGTTTCGGACTAGGTCACCTATGTTCGAGTCAGGCCAGGTGGCTAAAAAGTTTCCCTGTTTCAGCTCTGACTTATACCTTTACCTACAATTGCTTCGCGAGATTCAATTTTGCTTGATTTTTTTGCTAATTTTGGCAAGCCAGTGCCAATATACGACACATCTTCCCTATTATGGATCGTGGAGACAGCGATTCAACATGGTGTTCCAAACACTTTGTATCTTGGCTAAGTATAATTTTAAGTGATATGAATTATTGCCTTAAGATCGTAATCGTAATTTACATAGAAATACAACAAACTGTTTTAATAAATTTCATCTTCTATCTATATCAACGCTGATAACTTCTCTGCTTGTGCAGATAGCACAAGCCAAACGCGAGCAAATCCCTCGAACTCGTTACGGCTCTTTCAGAACTTACGCTACATCATTTCATTAATCACTTTTTCTTGAACAGAATAAGGAACTTACTCTGCAAGCTTTATCTGTGAAAACAGACTTTATCGTCGCAACAAACGGAGATATCAAGGGGGATCGCGAGGATAACTGAAGTCGTGAAGTCTATAATTTTTAATTTTAGACACCCGACTAGAGCTGGTGAATGAGTGGTTTAGGTCACATGCTTTTTAATCAAGGGATACCGAGTTCGATTCCCGAAGGACATTGAAATCCCGGAATATCGGAATTCCAAAATATAATTCTGGAATGCAAAGTGTACTCCAATAATGTCTACTCAATCACACATTAAGTATGCAACAGTTTTTTTCGTACTCTGTATAAATTTAAACAGAGTACTTTCCTATAAATACATACTAAATCCTACAATTAGTACAGTGACTTGAGTAAATAAATTCTCTGCAACAGAAGTACATACACCACAACACTGTGAGAAGTAATTGCTGTCACAATTGTGTACCGTTCTCTCTCTCTCTCTTCCTTGATCACTCTTAACTTTCGCTGCAACTCCTGCAGAATATAGTCCAGGGTTCTCCACTGCAACAACGAGAGGAGAAGGGTGAAGGAAGCAACAGCGATGTCCTCACATAAAAAAAAGAGGAAGGCTCTTATTCTAGTTTCCACGGTTTATACTGCAGAGAAACTAATAATTCTGAGCTTACGTCAAGGTCGCGACGCTTCCTTTAAATTCTTTACAATGCAGGCTCTTAATGATCTTCTAGAATTCAGTGTGAAACTTAATTATGTCTCTGTCAACAGATATTTTTAGATAAATTTAATCAGACAATGGGAAAATAAAGGAGTATTTCACCCGAAGCAAACTTCGTTCACTTTTATACGCTTAAACCTGTAATTCACATTTACGCAAGTAACGATGTTACTTATTTTTTTAAAGCATGAAAAAAAAAGGTGAAATCACAGAAAAAAAAACTAATATACTGCATATTAACGAAAATACTTTTATGTTTGGAATGCCTGAAGCAATGATTCTCAAAGAATGATCCCCAGCCCAGTAGGGTGCAGCAGAGCCCTGCATTCGTGCCCGAACTCGGCCTGGCCCAATTCTACACCTACACTTTCCGGCTCGATCCGAACCAGACGGAAAATCGAGCAGCCCTGACCTTATGCGGCTGAAAAGTGGGTTGAGGAAACTAAATGACAAAAAAAAAAAAAAGCGTATATTTTTATAATTCAACGAGACTTTAGAAGACGCTAGGGACGGGAGCTCTCGAGACATTTTCTGAACTACGTCTCGTCTAGTAGAAATCATCAGGTCTATTTCTTTGGTTGTGCTGTCGTCTACTTTACGGCTATTATGTAATCCGAGGAGACACCGAAACAATGTACGACCACTAATAAAAGCTTGAGAACTATTGGTCTAAACTAAAGTGTGGTTTCATCGATCTATAGAAGATGTTAATATTAAACCAAAGGATATTGTACTAAGTCTCTCTCTGATGGAGATGATGATGATTAACATACTGCAATGTCTCTTCATATGACTCCATCGGGAAAAAACATGATATTCTACCGAAACACAAATCGACGCTTACTCTATATGAACGAAAAAAAGGAAACCTTGTATCTGAACTGAACGACTACCAAACGTTTTGTTCAAGACACGGTCACTTTAAGTAATGTACTTATCTTGGTAGAAGTTGTTCTGTTGAACTCAAAGAGATTCTGTACCTCCAACAGAATAGATCATCACATCACTACTAAAAACTTGCACATCACAATCTGCAATGGAGATGGAAGTTGGCAACAATCTGTAGCCATGAACTATGCGTGTCAATAGCGCACAAGAACACTCACTGATTGGGTTCAACACCAAAACATTCAAATTTCACTGGATGGCGAAAACGCTAAACAGAGACCAAATATTACGAGAAACTGCGTTTGTTACAATATGTATGTATTTCACTCATGCATTACCAAATTCTGTCAGCATCACTTCTACTGTGTCAACACTATGACTAGGGGAGTTTTATTCTGCACTTAAGCTTTTCGCAAGTATTTCGGAATTTAGTTCCTCCAGATAAAGAGCAAAAATGTTACTTCTTGATTCCCCCTCGTATTAATCTGAATGACGCAATCCGAATCGGCCTGTGGAATGTACCAAACTGGATGGATTTAGTGGTAAGGCTGATTATAAGTAGCAGAGTGCTCTAGTGCTTGGCGTCGTCTGTTCGATTCTTGCTCGTGCTATGTGGACTTTGTGGTGGATAAACACCGTGTGCGTGGGTTTTCTCGGGGTTCTCATGTTTTTTTCCCCACTTCCTTCATTCCATCACCATCCAAACTGTCCTCCAAAGTTGCTTAAAAGCCTTAAAAATTAAATGATAAAAAATTACTAGAGAAAACGGAATTCTAATAGGAACTTGCGAATCGTGTTCAGATACTTTCTGGACATGATTTAGTCGAAAAAGAAATGACACAATTTTGAATGGTATTACTCAAGGACGACATTGATTTTAGTCCGCCAAAGTTTTCTGTTTACTTGCGCTCGAATCTGAATAACAAACGGAAACCGAAAAAGGCGGGAAAACCTAATTGGATTAACATTTATTGAAATTATCTCAACCTCTATGGTGTCTTGACAACGCACTGACAGAGTTTAGAACTTTAAACTTTATGTTCTGTGTATTTGCATTACGATCTAAACATTAAAATGCCGACGTAAGGATAATGACAGCTGAAGACAAGTTATAACTTAATTCTAATCTAGACATAACAGTACATATGTTCGTGTTTCTTGCTCGTTTAGATAACAAATAAAGAACATTTCATAGTAGAAATTCATCCAAGCCTATCTTGGCATCACTATCACAGAAAATTTTCCGTGTATTATTATTTGTTGCGCATCACACGATACGTACTAGCATTGCCCGCCTCCTGGATATGTACAGTGCTCCAGAAAATCTAGATAGACTCACGTTTATTTCCTTCCACAAATAAATACTCCAAAGGTTTCTGGCGCGATTCCAAGTTAGTGGTCTTCACAGAAATCTATCGAATGATTCTGCGAGGTTATAAAGAAACAACATTATCTAGTATGGGTCAACCAAGCGAAGATACAAGGAAAAAAAATTACGGAAGAAAATATCTCTGCACTCTAATAACAACAACTAGTCTCGTTGCAATATCGATACAAGCCTTTCAAAGCATGCACTTCAAACGAGTTGGAACTCAACTAGGATAATAAATTCCTTACTACTTACTTCATTCAAATTAGCATTTCAAAACATCTCGTTCATACTCATTGAACTCTCACATTCCAACAAAAAAGTGTACACTTTTTTTTCTTTTACATTGTGGTTATTGCTTCTGACATACACACTTTGAGTCTTCATGCGTACACACTGTAGTCCGCTTTAAATATAGAATGTATTTTTGACCTGGATTGACATTTTATTTAATTTTTCTGAACTTTGAAAACTAACTCACCGATCATTTTCTATAAGTCTGAGTGTACAAGAATTGTGAACAGTTTACCATGTCTTTCTTGAACTGAAATTGTTTATGAACGCTTTCTGTGTACTTGATAAACACTCTTGTAAACATGTTGCTCACAATATATCCAAATAAACTCCAGCTATATTTCGTACCGAAATTCTTTAAAAGCAAGAAACGTGTGGACATAACTGTGCTCTTCGTAACTCAGTTGGTTAACAGATTACATTTGAGACGACACTGATAGTATCTTCACTTCCGACAAACTTCTTTTACACTGAAAACAATTTTCAGAAACTTTCCTGAATATGAAACGTTACTGGATGTATCAAGGAAAGTATCCCCCTCCCCCCACTAAAAAATAAATAAAAATGTACTTCTTTCGAAAGCTACCAAAGATACTCACTGATTACTTGTAGTAGGGACACTCTAAGGACAGGAGGTCCCAGTCTGGAAACTGTAATCTGACTTTGTGTGGTGGCAATTTAGCCTTCGGAAGTAAAGATACTAAAATACAAGTGCACACTATTTAACCAGTTTCGAAATAACATGCCAAAGTTTGCATAGCACCTTACATACCTTAAAATGATTCTTACTGTCAGCCGGCCAGATGGTTGAGGTGCTACTAGGCACGCATCCGGACGTTGCTTTTGGGAGAGGTCCACGGGCTTCGGGGGGTTTCAACGTGTGTCTGGACATGAAATGCATAGTATAATATAACGTTATCCGGATAATTACGCCTAAAATTCTGAATTGAAGGGGGGGTCAGGACCCCTTGGACCCACCCCCTAAATACGTCCCTGGCCGTGCTAGCGTGCTGCTGACTTTACGGTACAACCAACTGTTAAAAACTTTTTTTCAGGAGAATATTTCCTTTAATTTCAGGCATTGTAGTAAAAAAAAAAAAGTAAGGAAAAATAATTTGGGGTAGTCCATGCCAAATTCAGGCAGGGTATGTCGCCCGTAGCTTTAGATTTGGATGTAATTTGCTACATTGATTCTTCGCTCAAAGGAAGCATGTTCCGTCCTTAAATGTTGTCGCTACAGACACTTTACGGAGACACACCTCCTTGAATATTTGAATGTTATTATTTTTCTTAATCATGTTTTATGAATTGTGACAGACAAGTTTAGGTGTTTTTTGTACAAAATTCACCAGAGAATTCAAATTTGTTAATGGCTTAAGGCAGCGTTTCTCACCACGACCCCCTTTCACCACGCCTTCTAGCCGGCGACCCCCTTTTCACCATGTTTTTAGCCGTAGATCCATAATTATTTTATTTTGTGTAATATTTGCTTTTCATTTCAAAATATAAGTTTATTTCCTGTATTTATAATAAATATCCTAATTATATTATCCAAAACTATTCAACAAGCTACATTATCTTTAGCAATTATTAAAAACAGCAAGCAAAATAAAATACTTTCTTTAACATTTATTAGTTTTAACCTAAAAAACCCTAGTTAAATTTATCTTTTCACCTTCGCTCGTGACCCCCTTAGGAGTCGCAAACCCCAGGTTGAGAAACCCTGGCTTAAGAGATCTACGGGTCATGCCGGGCGGGGAAAGAACGCGGGGGAAAGTCTGCCAGAGCCTTAGTAGAAGGTACTATTCTGGTGTTGCCGGACAAAAAAATAACTGGAAAAACTTCAGCCAAAATGGTCGAGCGCAGGTATTGAACTCAGGACATTCCGAATGCTAAGCCAACGCTGTACCATCTAAGCCACGGCCACTCAGTGGCTCAACAATTTATATAGGGCCTTGGCCTGTCAGGTGGTGCGTATCTCGTGGTTGATTGAATTGCTATTAACGTCCTAAATGAGCTGGTAATTTTTAAGGACGGGACCTACAGTTTAACGTGGGCTCCAAACCACTTGTCCCCCACCAGGAATCGAACTCGGGATCCCTTGATTACAAGGCAATGAGCGTTACCACTCACCCACGGGGGGGGACCCGTACCTCGTGGTCAGAACAAGACTTCTCACTGCTATTTTCTCTGGCTTCAGAGGCCTGAGTGCCCCTGCTACAATGGAAGTAGCTCCCTTAACTGACATCATGATACTGCGTAAATATAAAGACTGGGAGCTCCCTCTGTGGATCGAACCAGAAAGCAAGAGATGTTTAACCACTCAGATAAAAAAAGATCGCACTTTTGGGACCAGATACAGTCTACGGCCACTTCCTGGTCAGTGGTCAAATGAAGTAGCCATGCGAAGTTTGGTACAAATCGGTCCAACTGTGTAAGAAACAGAAAGACAGATTAGAATTTGAGCTTTAATAAGACGAGCTGTAACTCTCACGGAAAATAAGAAAGAAAATACGTTCCTGTGCAAAACACTGCACGAATTCTTCACGCTCCCACAGTCCCCTTTAATTTTATGATATCCTATCATTGAAATAATGCATTAGCTCTAATTACACGAAAAGCTTACCAAAATTCTAAAATTAATTATTTCAGAATACAGTATACAAAACAAAATATTACTTCAGGTTCCGTTAAGGTCGCAGACCTCGGATAGCACTCAATACGTTAATTTTGAGTTCTGTTGCCTGTACTACTGACTGTTTTCCCTCAGTTACACCAGGCGACTGGCATTATACAAGACCTTGGCAGCTACCTTCCACTTCCTTACCCTGGAGAAGTGCTCGCTGAGGAACTCCATTTTCAAAATAAGTTTAGGAATGGATGCTTGTCTAGGCCATATCTTATTATTCAGTTCCTAGAACTTATTGGAAAAGAATCGACCGTAACGAGTGAAAGCTGTTCTCCAAAAGAAATGTTGGTTATGTAGTCAGCAAAAAGGGCAAAGAAAGAAAACATGAATCCAATTATAGATTATTTTACATTAAACTGAATTTAAAAAAAAAAAATCCTTGCATTAAGTCCTGAGAATGGACATGTTTCCCACTAGAAAGTATGCATAATATTCAAAGATGGAATATTTTCTCGTAGAATCTTAGCATCACTTATGTAAAAACTAACCATTGTTCTAAAAGGGGATGCTCACTCCATAACTTCCCTTAAAAGAGTTTTGGCTACAATTTGTAATGTCTGTCAAGAATATATATATTCTTCTCCAACAAAGAACTCACCTCCCATATTTTTTTTTGTTTTTAAGGAATTACAAGAGTCCAACAATGAAATGTAATCTCCCCGTTCCCTATTTCACTGTGGGAACAAGCTTTCAAGAGAGAGAGAAAAAAAACAACATATATACAACAAAAACGAGTGATTTCTCTAACCTTGATCCACTTACTCTTTCCCTACCCTCTTTGTTGGAGGTGGAGTAAGTGAGGTGGCAATTACTGCTGTAGTCGAGCTACAACGAAACGTGTTGAAACTCCGACATCCAATTACGTACAATCTAATTACAAAATTCATCCTCCAAAAGCTAATAAAATGTGGCTGTCAACTTCGCGCACACTGCTACAAGATGTATTTTTCTCACTATTTCTCACTCACAATTGACAGAGGGATGTCACAAAGAGGTGTAGTGACAAGGTGCATGAATGACTATTTGTCGAGACGACGAGGATCTAGTACACACGTGCAGACATTATGTGATTAAGTCTTCGACATAGCATTATTAAAATAATCTGCATTGCTGATTTACAGTAATATATTCTGTAAGCAATACAAAGAAAAATCAATGGGTTACAGAAATCGACTACACTAATACCATTCCTTTTCTTTTCCTGTATATACAATTTGGGACGTCATCATCTCTAATTATGCACACACACAAACATATTTTGTTCCAAATCGTAGATTTTGTGTCTTATCAATTTCACTTAAACTGTTAAACAGAAAATATTAACCCTGCGTAACATATACAATTATCCTTCAGCTCATTGTAAACAAATTTAGTCCATAACTTTATTTCGATTTATCTTCCAAAAACCAAATAATATACCAGAAGAGTCTATTTAAACATACAAAATTGTATGTAAACAAGCCCCCGTCCTATGCGCGCGTGCCCACACAAAATTATCAAGAAAAACAAGAATTGAGTTTGCAACAAACAAACAAAAACAAAGCAAGTTTTACTTTAAATTGGCAAAAGACGGAAGTTTTATTTTTGAAGAACTAAAAATTCTGTTAGGAATAGATTTTTTTCATAGCTCTCAACTTGAAACCTTGCTAAAAATGGCAATCATAACACCTAAGGAATTTCTCCTGGTGAATATAAAGATGCTCAACACTCGATGGGGCACAAGACGAAACATTTTTTTAAACTGTGAGTCTCGTCCCCAGGATATCTTCAGCCGATGGAAAAAAAGGTAAACCACCATTGGTTCACCTTGCTCAAGTACACTGAGGTTATAAACCTGTCTTCGGGCAGAACACCCATTTTAATCTCCAAAAACGGCCTTGGTTACATTCTTCCCGTGCAATCTCATTACTACACACAAATAAAGACTCGGAATGAATTAAATTTATGGCCTTTGGACCGACATACGGCAGGGCAGGGACAGAGCTGAAACAGGGTCACTCATGGTGAGTGACCAGGGAAACCGGTCCGAAACATGACTCAAAATAACCCGGTCTTGACCCGACTGACTCTCGATGACTGCGTATAATCTTCTCGGGGTCGTATTTTTCGTGCCCTGGAGGGAGGAGTAACATCCCTGGTCCCGGTCACCCCTGAGGAAATGTTCACTGAAACGCAACAGCGTATAAGGAAAGAATTGAAAGCTCTGCTTTGCCCTTTGTGACACACGGTCGAAATCGAATCACCAGGACAGGCCGAACTCAAAGCGTAGATCCGGTCCAAATCTGACCCGTTTGAGCACTGCGCAAAGTGAGGGGGAAGGAAGTCAGCCAGAACTAGTTCTGAAGGCACCATCACGGCATTACACAGGTGTTACTGACAAAGGAACATCAATTAATATTAACGTTTTCTAATCAAACAATGTACAATATGTAGAGGAGTGAAAGAAACGGACAAATCCCAATTTTTAGCGGCTGAGAGCCAATAGTATAGGAGAGATGAGAAATAACGACACACAACTAATAATGTGGAGCAAGTAATGCAATATTTCAGTTTACACACAGATATATTCATACTGTAGTTGAAACGGGCCTTTTGGATCCGGATCTGGCCATATTAGCTCATGTCTCTTCCAAAGTTTGCGACCTCGGGGTGGGAGAGAGGTTAGAGCTCTCGCTTTCTATGCCCGTAATCACGAGTTAAAATCCCGCCGGAATCCATTGAACGCAGGGGTTCGGAGCCTGCTTTACCAAGAACTGTAGGCCCCGTTCTTACAAGCTCACCAACTTATTTACAACGTTAATAACAATTCATTCATTCCGAAGTTTTCACCACTGTGAAGCGGAATTTCACAGGTTAGTAATTTTATGTGCGTTTTCAGTATATATAATAATAATTAGTGTTATAACGCTATTCACAAAAGTTCGTGCTCAACAGGAAACACTACTTTACACATGTTCACTATGTTTAACGCTAGGAGTATGGTATTAAATCAGCATAATTCTGTGGAAGTGTCAACTCCATATTCCTTTAACCATTTTGAATATATATATATATAAACTGAAATTTCACACTATTTTCTACATATTATTTCGCATTTATTCTCTCTCCCCTGTCCAATTGGCTCTGAACACCTAAAACTTTGAATTTGGCTCTTTTCGCTCCTGTCTATTGTTGGTTGTTTCATTAGGAAACGCCTATAAATTTGAAATGTTGCCTTGGGAGAAGCATCAATCATAATGGTCGTCAGGGACTCGAACCCAGGACCTTCAGCATGTGAAATCAGCGCCCTACCAACCAAGTTAAGGTCACTCGGTAAAGAAAGGTTCTGAGAAATAAGTGGTTCAAAATAACAGAATTTCAAATAGTTCTTGGTTTTTTACTATACCAAAATTTATTACATAATTGAAATTACTGGCAGCTCAGTTCGCTTAGCAATCGAAGGTCTTGAGAACGATCCCAGTGACACTGATTTTCCAAAGTTTTTTTTTTTGTTACACCAGACAAATATCCGGATGGTACCTACAAAACTAGGCCCTGAGCGAGATACCGTCCAACATTCTCTCCTCTCACCCTATCCTGGTCTGAGCCTAAGATGTCTAAAGGCCATACATAAATTCAATTCTAATTCAACAAAGCGGAACCCAGCGAGTTGGCAGTAACAATATAATCGACCCAGTAATTCCACCTGCCCCACACTGGGGTTATTACTCTCAACTTGAATGGATCCTATGTATGATTAATGGCTTTTAAAGACGAACAAACTCTGGAAATTCACATCCTAAACTGAAACTTCAGGAGGGGGTTGGGGTAGTTCAACCAAGTGTGCATAGGAATTACCGTGAGAACGCTACATACTGTACTCTGTACATCCCCCAGATTTCCACAGTCGGTGAACAACTTTTAAGACTGATTTCTAAACAATCATGCCCACCCTTTTGGATTTCATCTTAAACCATTTCAATTGGACAAACGTCTTAACCTATTAAATAACGCAGAAATATATACAAGGCAAAAGAACTCAACAGGGTAATGTGGCAACATGATTATGATCTAGAAAGTGTGTTTTTTACTTACAAAAGCAACAATGGTGCCTAAAAGTTTGCTACACTGTGATCATGGCATCACTTCTTACTAAATGTTTATCCCTCTTTGCTCAATCCAGCAGAACACGTGTAATGAACGCTTTCCATTCCGATTTTCTAGCTCTTCCCGATCTTGGCGCAAGACTCAAAAATCACCAACCAGTAACATCTGAGAAAATTAGATATGGTAGTGCGGGTAGCTCTACAAGGTCAATCAACAACTATCAACACGTGCTCTCTCACTCCGAAGAAAGAGGAAAAAAGCGTTAATAAACTAAAATAGTCCGATTCCTACTTAAAACGTTTCTTTGAAGGACTTCACTTACTAAATTTATACCGGAACAAGGACATCTGCACAAAGGCTACGAAAATCCTGTTACAATAAACTAACGATTAATTAAAATAAGCAACGAACTTTTCTCACAAGAAGAAACAATATTTGTCACCTGTTTTGTAAAAAATTGTAGTTGACAGCAACATTAGAATCACTCACGTACTAAAGCTAAAACATTACAAACCTCTTTTTTATTTTACCGATAGGTAACTCCATCACATGTCTGAGAAATGACGTCTTTTGGCAAGCACTCTTCCGGGCTCAGGGAAGGTGGTACACAAAAAAAGTGACTGTTTTAATTCAACACTTTTCGGGATCTCAGCGTGACTATCACTTTTTGTGTTAAATCAACACAACACACGGTGTTGATTTCGGTACTAGCAGCAAGAAAAGAAAGTTACGGCTGCAGCGAGATTTGAAAATGGGTTGCTGAGTTCAGCGTCTTATCGTCTGATTTAAATCGTCAGACAGAAAAAAAAACACTAGATTCAAACAATATAGAGATCAAAATTATATTGCTGAAGACCAAACACAAAGTTATTCGCAAGACTTGTTATTGTTTATTCACTTCTCCATTTTGTCAATTAAGGATCAGAATTCCCAATCACTGAGAATATGTTCCACTTCTATGAAAGCAAGCAATCAAGACGGCGACAGACAAAGACTTGATGTTTAAGCAACACCGTGTGTTAACACAAAAAAAGTGATAGTCACTCGGACACCGCGAAATATGAACAAAACCAATTTTTGCTGTGGAGAGAGCAAACTTTTGTCTAGGTATTATACCAGCATTCGCCTGGTAAAACCTAAAACCCTGGAAACTAAGTACGGTCGGTGCCGATCCAAAGTCCCTAATCGTACCCATTAAACCACGGTCGCTGGGCATTATAAAAATCAACTCTCTGTAAACACAGACTCCGAATCGATCAATATCTTGACTAAGTTCTTCAGACTTAGTCACGAGAAAACGTTCAATAATACACACTACTACAATACTATCTACTACTACTACTACGATTTCTACTATAACACAAACCAGGGCACTTAATTCGCATTCGGAAGGTCCTGGATTCGATACCAGTGGCTGACCATCATGACTGAAGGTTTTCGTCAGTCACACCAGGTAAATGTCGGGATGGTGCCTCCAATGTAGGTCTGGCAGACTCTGCCGCATCTTCCCTTCCCCACCTAATCTGGTCTGAGCCACCGATGCCTAAAACCAATAAATTCAACACTACAAAAGTCAGTGGCCATCTAGTTCTTCTAAACATTTATCTCACATTTCAAGCATTTCGATACAGCTACAAATGAAACAAAGATCACCAACAAGCAGTATTCGATTTGTTATAAATTGCAAAAGGGGGGGAGGGTCCTAAAACTAGTGGTTGCTATTAAGTTTCAACATACTACCTGTTTGGGTAGTAATACAAAGATTTTATCCCTGGGTTGGGATGATATTCGGAATAAATAACCGGGGATGAAATCATCAAGCACCAGAGATTCCCCCCCCCCCCCTTCGCCCGGCAAATCGAACACTGCCAACAAGCACACAACACGTGTTGAATCAAAAATGTATTCATCGTGTGATGAAAGAAATCCTTTGAGCGATTCGCAAGCTTGTATACAGGTATAATGGTAAAATGTAAATTGTTTGGACTGAAAGAAGTCATCGATTGCCCGCACTTGTTTCTCATCAGCATATGCTTACCCAGCCAGGAACTAGGAAAAATTCCTGGACAATTCAATACCAGCTGGCGAAAAGTGGATAATTTATGTATAACGTTAGTTCCAAAGATCATTGTCCAAGCGAGATGAAGCATAGTACCACGCACTGTACCAAAGCGAAATGTCCACCAGGTGGTCTGGCTGTGTTGGTGGTGATACTGTAAATGTATTATGTTATGCATTATAAGAATCTGCCACGTTATCAAATGAGAAATTCAACAACTGGTCCATCCACACGCAGCTTTATACGAAAACGAGGACAATCCCATGTGACATTACAAACCTAACAAAAAATCCATATGCTGGTTTAAAAATGTCTTGAGCACCATCCATACTATCGGCACACGCCTCCACCAAACCATCACCTCTTTTCGAGTCTGACCACTTTCCTGGCTGGGAAAATATTAATTTATGTACAAGTGCGGAAAGTCATTCCTTACTTCAACCCAAAGCAGTGATATTTTTCCGTGATAGTATCTGAGCTGGAAGAATACGCTCTCTTTTGGTGAATACTTTGTTGATTAAACGGTGTTGCGCGCTTCTTAGTGGTTTCGGTTCTTGCTCTATATTTTGTGTCATTACTTTCTTACCAATCTACTGATACACGGAAGTCCTTCTCCCTCAACTATCAACAGCTGTTCTTCCAGCCATTAACGTTTCGGTCAAGACGTCAAGTGATGCACATGTACAGAACATTAGCTTTACCCCGCCTTACACGACCACTATAGTCTATTTCGTACTTCCAGATGCAACTGAAAACCTATTTCACAGTTGTATCTGAACTGTTACTGAGTGTCATAATTTATCAAGAGAGATTCCTCGACAACAACGGTACACGTAACACCTTTAATCCATAATTAGATCATCCACGAAAGTCAACTGATCTAATTACTTGTAAACCCTTAGCGAATCATGTTAACCGAATGACTTGAAAGGTTTGCTTTTAGGGCGCTGACTAAATTGAGATTCCTTCTTTCTTTTCACAAAGAAGTTATCCAATTGGCTCTTGTTCGCAAATAGGAAACTGATTATTGGCATTTTCACGGCGAATAATGTTAAAAAAAAAAACTTCAGGGGATTCAGCCTTGTTTAAAATCTGATTTATAATTGAGCCTTGAATGGTCTTCTTGACAACCTAAGATTCAACACTTTGTTTTTTAACAGAGGTGCTGAACATTTTTTTTATTTTCGTCTCAAATGAAAAAACAAAAAAACAAGTGTAGTCTTATTGTGGACTCTTATTTGTTATCCAATAAAACAATTATACCCTATTTAAGAATACCACTTTGTGTTTGGTCACAGAGCTTGTTACTTTTTCATAATGTGTGAATGAGGAATTGGGCCTCGTGAGCGAAAAGTGTACTCACCGCTGCGCTCAAAGGACGGTGAAGGAACGTAGATGACATTAAAAGTGCGAGGCAATTTTGCGAGGGTGGGGAAGAAGAGAAAGAAAGTAAACGGTGAGTTCATGCAATGTGTACTTACACAACCCGTGTTAATGATGACAACGAAGGCAAGGGAAAGAAGAATCGTTTCATAAGCACATAATGAGGTGAAACCAAGCACAAGCATAAACATTTCCTAACGCGTGATAAATGAAAACTCATGGAATCAGTATTAGTTAAATGCTTTATAGAATCTGACTTTTAATGAAAAGAATTTTCACAATGAAAATTAAGTCACCATGAATAGTTTCTCGTCTTGAGATATTTGCTATTATTTCCAAACCAAACATGCTTAAAAATCCTTGCAGAGAATTAATTAATACGACTGCTCCCATAGATCAACCATACTCCTTAGTGATCTACTCTATCCTTCAATCTCAGGTTCTTCCTCTCGACATATTCGGTATACAAAGAAATGCTTGTACTCCATAGTAAAGCGAATCTCAACTGGTGTGCCGCGAATCGAGAAATGAGTAGATGATAGTCTACTACTCTGAAATGAGCGCACGGCCGCGAATTTTCCTAGCGTTAGTATGACCAGCTTTTTCTGGCATACATCTGACAATTATTATTACTCCAAAGGCTTCTAATGTTGGATGAGCCATAAGATTGATCACGGTCTGAGATGTGCCGCGAAACCCTTATGTTAATCCACTGCTCTAATATCACCCTCACCTCACAAGTAATCTGCCGAATGCGAAAAGTATTGTGAGGACAACAGATTAGCGCTCTTACTTTCTGTGAGTATAGTCACAGGTTCAATTCCCGCCGGGATTCATTGAACAGAGTTGCTCGAAGTCCACTTTACCAAAAACTTTGGTCCCGTTCTTAGAAGCTCACTAGATCGTTAAGGAGATTAATCCAGTGTGGGAAGTCAATTAGGTCCTCACCCTTCATCCCTATCTTACACTTTCCTTTTAGGTCCCTTGATGGCAGAGCGTGATCTATTGCTAACAATGTGGGACCTTATTTTCCCGCTTTTTCCGCCTGTCTGTGTAATATTATTACGATGATGGTTGTTAATGCCGGTCCTGACTCGAAAGTCCTTGGGCAAGGTGAGCCGATGGTGGTTTGCCATAGCCTTCCATCAGACGGAGAAGACGTCCTAATGACGGTACTTACAGTATTAGCATGCTTCCAAGGCAATAATTTCAGAGAAAAATCACGTACACAAAGATCTGCATCTTCTCTCCCTTCTTGACATGAAGAAAAGCATAGATGAACTTCTAAGTAAAAAAAAAAAGTTAATATTTTGTATAACCTCACCAGAAATGGAAGCAAATTATCCACAATGTTATCTGCATCATTATGAACTCACAAGTCGACCAAACAAGGAAGTACGATTTCAATTAAACATTTGTTAGATAAACAAAGACTAACTTACACAGGCATCAGAAGGCCAAACCACAATGGGTAATCCAAATAAATGCTACAAATGATAACGAGATTACGAAATTAAACGAACAGTATTTTCTTATTTTCCTATTCAAGCACAACCTTACAATAATAACGATAACCCTAAGATGTGCGAAGGACAAAACCAGGCTTTTCACAATAGTGATGAAGATAATATGGAAACTAGTGATTAAAGCCTGCCAGACCTTCCAGATTTCGCAGTGATGAAAAAAGTCGTATTTTCTCTTACAGGGTAGCACTACATTCTACAACAATGTTTCTTATACAAGTTCAATACCTCCATCTTGATTGAACTATTGCTTCAGGACATCTCTTCTGTTACTGTCCCCGGAATTATTACATATAAATTATTTGTGTTTATTTTATCCCATGCCTTCAACATCGATAATCTTTTACCATATTTAAACAAAAGGAATAGTAATATTTTTACAGACATTTCTTTAGTTCACAATGGTTCGTGGTGTCTATAAATCTTGCAACGTCAACTTATTTCCCGAAGTCATACAATAATGAAATTTTGAACAGCGACGTACGTCGGGTGACAATACAATATTCCATTCTTACTTTCATATATTTCTATATTTTAAAAGCATATTTTAATATTTCCTTGTCTATATGGAATTCTTTATCCTACTAGCCTGCAAATCTTACGTTTGCCTGGTTGCAGAACACTTTAGGATTTGGAACACAAAATATAAGCTTGAGAAAAAGTATCCGAACACCGAAATAATTCGGATTTTTTTTTAAAGCATACTTTTCTTAATTCGTACTAACTCTATGGCTTATGGAACTCGCAAGTTCATCGCCACAGTAACAAATGTTCGCCACTGCATTCTATCTTTGGCAATATCAAGCCAATTTTCATCACGAACACCTACTTCTCGAATAATATATCTTCTAATATTGTCCTCCCGACGACGTCTCGGCCTTTCCAATGGCCTCCTTCCATCCGGCCTTCCAACCAGGATAGAATATAATCTTCGTCTTTTCCCCATCCGAGCTACATGGCCTGCCCACCTTAGTCGTCGCGATTTCATTATTTTTACAATATCTGGTGAATCGTGCAGCCCGTGGAGCTCTTCATTATGCATTCTCCTCCACTCTCCAGTCATCTCGTCCCGTCTCGGCCCGTATATCTTTCTCAAAACCTTATTTTCAAATACACGTAATTTATGTTCATCTGCTAGGGTCGTACTCCAACTTTCGTACTACAAAGTAAAAAATATTTTAGTTTATGCATGATTATATAAATTCTTAAATTGGCGTGCCCCATGCTTTTCTCTTTCTTAAGTGACTGGATATGAGAGCGCGCGTCCCGTTCTTTTCTTCTTAGTCATGTATAAACAAAATTATTTTTTACTTTTTAGTACGAATTGTTTAAGAAAAGTGTCTTTAAAAATGTTTTTTTGTTTTCGTTTCTTTATATCTCCACACTGCTCATATGTAAGAAACAAACTAAAATAACCGAATAATAAGATAACATGAATTTTATAGGTGACAGCACTATGGCTTATTACCGTCCCGGAAAAATAACTGAACAGCGATAAGGCCTCGACGTACTGGATGCTTTTTCGTTCAACTGGGTATTGTATAGTCACTGCAACGTCTCCCATTATCGCTTTTCTCGGATTCAAAGGCCGGAGTCCTTTACTTCTTTTACGAACTTCTCACAATACTGGGTCAACACCGAAAAAATCCATAAACCTCCTCGCCCGGGTATCGAACCCAGGAGACCGATTGGTTGACGGGTAACTTCCCTCGGCAAGGTCAACTTCCAAGGGAAAAGATAATCCAAGTTCTCTATTAAAACTAAGAAAATATCAATGATGGTAAAAGAAAAAAAACATTCACCAGTACGAGTCAAAATTATTTCCTAGTGTCCAAGTGGTACAAATTACTGTCTTATCTTTAGAAGCGTTAGAAAAGTTACTACACGAAGTAATGCAATTTCTCCTGAAAAAGTAAATAATTCCGTTGCTAAATCGAAAAAGAAAATTAGTCATTTTTTAACATTCCAACCGCGACTATCTGAATAGGAGATACTTTTAAATTTAATGGAAGTTAGTCATAATTAAGCCATACGTAAAACTGGTCTCAATGGTCTAACATTAAAGAACTAATAAAAAATCTACAATTCTGGATAGTGGAGTCCACTTTCTATAATCTTCAATTATTGAAGATCAGATATCAAATAACTTTCTGATCGATGAACACTGAGTCGATATGAGCAATATCATACCTACTTGCTTCCTAAGAATGCATAATATTTTTTTTTTTCTTTCGGCATATGGCGCTAGGTTTTCAATGGACGTTTCGCTTACAACCAGTTCTCAACATCAGTAGTAGTAATAAGCAAAACTTCAGTAGTAATTAGTGGACGGTTAAAATAAAAAAACTCTCTGAACCAAAGGTTTGACTTTAAACTTCTTTAAAATGGAAAGAAGAACACATTCCTAACGTTTTAGTAGTGTTATATAATCTTTCTATTATTAGCACTGTAATTTTTTACACCTTATTTTTTTGTGTATGTCTTTTCTAAAATTCGTATGTGTGATGTTCAAAAAGTAAGTAAATTCTTGAGCAGCTAAACAGTTCTTGCTCATTTAATTTTTCAGGACTGCCTTTTTACACTTCTTGTAGATATTCTGTACACAATCTGTTGTTATGATAAAGCAATTTAGTACCTCGGGTTCTATCTCTATCCCTGTCCTTTTTTTTACGTCCTTCCTTCCTTCCTTCCTAGGCAAACAAACTCTCGTATTCAATAATAGTCTGAAAAAGTATACAAGTGATCAGGGAAGTTAAAGATTTCAGGCGTTTAAAAGAAGCTAAATAAATAAAACGTGATTAAACTGACCAAACTTCTTTTTCTTTCTGTGGGGCTTCAATATAATACGCATAACGCACTTCCTTTGGATGTAATTGTTCCAATGTGGCATAGCTCTGGTGGCAGGTTCGAAACCTGGGAGACCTTACACTAGGTTCTCGATGTTTATTCAGAGGTACTCGTATAACGTTATTTGTTTAACGACTTAGAACTAACTTTACCTAACCTTGCTCCCGACTTGAGTGTGTGGTACACGAAGAAGTAATGTCCAAATTGCAGTTCCAAACACTATGTGTTAGGTAAGTTACAGTCAATCCAGTTACTGCTATTGAGTTTAAAAAGCAAACACAACTTGTGGAAACGAAAATAGAATTTTATAATCACGGAAATTTAAAACTAGCAACACAACTTACATTATTTTCACAGGTGACAAATATGCTACTTTGTCTCCAGAATATGAAATTGTGTTCTGCTTAGTTTTCTTTGTTTCAACTGTTTTTATTTCTACACACATTTTGAGGCATCCATTGGAAATCAATGAAAACACGTGTTCCTTATTATGAGCAAAATGAGTATTCGTTAATATGCGTATACTGCGAATTCACAATCTCGATCAAATCAATATATCCTACATTAACTTTGAACCAAATTAACGAGTCGGATGTCCGAAATTCGATGTATTTCTTAGGTACCTATTGCCTATCGTTCTCCATAGAAATCGACTCTCATGACGATTTTCAATATATTACAAATTTATTCGGTCTATTAATACTATTATGCCATGGAATCTTTGTATATCGTTTCATTGACTTATTCGTCGACATCGTCACAGACGTTATGGACCAGATTTAAGAGTTTCAATTGTTGCTTTCCAAACTGTCTGGAACGACTGTCCTCTTTATTGAAGTTCTCCTTATGCACTGTTATTTCAATTGAGTCCTTATAATTTTCTAATAGTGATTATATAGTTTTCATGCATCATCGTGGAAATAATGTTGTTCTTACTTCCATGACTACAATAAAGTTGATGATGTTCTTATAAATTATAATTCTAGTTTCAAAGGTATAAAGTTAACATGACATAATAAACCTGTATAAATTTGTGAAAGACCTCCAACCTAGAAGCTTGGCTGTAATAATAACAAATAAAGAGCCATACAATTTATTATACACGACTTATCTTACCCCCACAAACCAAACGTTGATATTAATAAATATAAAAATTACATGAATGAACTGTCAAGTTTTAGATCAAGGGACAAAATGACTCCTCGGTCCTCTCTTAGCATGTATCTCAGGATTTATTTATATTACATACAGCACTAAACTGAAGTATTATATAGTATGTTTGACAGTGATGTTGCAAAGGTTTACTAACTATTAAATCATCGTTTTCTGTTTGTTTATTGCAGAAACAACAAAAAATCTTGGACTGAAAGTGACAAACGAAGATGACTCGTCAATGTTTGGAACATACATTCTCATCTCTTTCAAACTTTGGACAAAAACTTTGAAAGGAAAACTGGGTCATGGTGTGACGTCACCTCTTGTACCTCGCGAGGCATGACGGGGGCGTTGCGTCACTTTCCCAGATGGCGATTCGCTCCGTTGGATGGAAACAACTTGTATCCGGAGAGCCTTGAGTACTCTTGTGCTCTCTGGTGGCAAAACAACGAAACATTTTACTGTTTGAGGTCATAGGTCATGGTGTGAGAGCGTTAACTATACTTGTCACCAACAGCACAAGACCTCAGAGAAGTTTTCCAAGTCATTTGTTGCACAGTATATAACTTTGACAATATGTGATTCAAATCAAAGTTACAAATATAAAAAAATAAAGTTTGCTTGATTTGTGTTCATGATTGGGTGATAAGTATAATATTACCCATAATTCTACTCATGTGTCGTTCGAAGAATGTAGTATCCAGTGATATTGATAAAAGCAGTCGTGTTTTGTTTTGTTTTTTATCCCATTAACCATGTAGCATTCTATTAATTGCCATTCAGAAAAACTGGTTAAAAATGTGTTTTGTAAAATATTGTAGCTAATAGAAGTGAAACTTTTTACTCCAGGGTTTCATTCAGTTCAACTTTGAACCTTTGGCAGAAGGGAAAGAGAAACGACCACGTACTTCGTCTAGCATTTGCTAGGTGAAACAGAAAAACTGGAAAATCTCAGTCAGGATAGCTGGCAGAAGAATCTGTCTCTCTTCCCTCGCGACCTTAGTCATTAGACTGCAGGGATACATCCGTTTGGTTCTTGACATGTTTGACTGCATCATTTTGTTACTTTCATTATTTCCAAAACAAAAGTCGAAAGCATGATGGCGAGCAATGTCAAACTAGAGAAAATTAAAATTGTTAGGCAACCTAAAACTGAACAAAATCCAATGTTATCAATCGAGCCTTGTCTTTACAGCGAAATGTGGCTTGTTTTTACAGCATCTCTAGTCCTTTGTCAATAAGAAAAAAGAAGTATTTTTTTCAAAATCCCTACGTTAGCAGCATGGGTGCGATAAAGTGCTGCAATTCATAAATTATTAGGCTCCAACCAGATTTCTAATATAAAGGAGATAAGACAGATTCATTATACAATCTACGAATTCACAAGCGATGAAAACATATACTAGAGCTTAGTATTTCAAACAAAGGACAGTGGTAGAACATTGACGTAGCATTCGGGAGGTCCTGGGTTGGATCCTAGCCAGCGGCCGACCATCCTGACTGAATTTTTTCCTCAGTCACGCCAGGCAATTGCCAGGATGGAACCTTCAACATAGGTCCTGGCCAACACCTTCCCGAATCCTTTCTCCTCCACCCCTACCTCGGCCTAAGCCTCAGATGCCAAAACGCCATAAATAAGAAATTCAAATTCAAACAAAGGATCACGCCAAACACACACACACAGAGGAAAAAAGAATAGGTTACCTGGCGCCTTATCTTAAGTAATATAATAGGAAATTTAATTCAGGGAAACTATTAAAGAAAACTCACCCAAACACCTCATTCCTGATGACTAGGCGCATCACCTTTCGATCTCTCACAACCTCCTACTTCATTACTTGTCTATTTCCAGACAGTTTTCAAGAGGCTGGGAGAAGTTGAACATTAAGCAACTTTTGCTCAATCTCAGTTTCCTGCTGATTTTCAAAAGCGGCGACTTGCACTCACCAAAATAATACAACCAGTGGCACAACATTCTAAAACTGATTTAATACTAGGATCTGTCTTTATCCACGTTTATGATTGTTCGTGGAAGGCAGAACACAACCCCAGAGCCTTAGTCTTTATACCATCCCGGCATTTTTCTGGAGAAAATGTACGAAACTTTGGAGAATGTCAGGATGAACGGTAGCAGAACTCCATCTTGAAGGCATTCTCCCAGCATTCCCGCGTAAGAACAAGGATACTCCCACTTTTACCTATTACCTTCCAAGTGTGATTTTTCAAACTCAAATTGTTAATAAACAATAATTACATCGAAAAGCAAGTCATTCCGACATTAACATAAATAGAATTGATCAATGTAAAATGAAATGAATGTTAATACTAAACTCATTCACTTTATGGCTTACGGAACTCGCACGTTCATCGCCGCAGTAACAAACGTTTGCCATTGGATTCTATATTGGGCAATAAAGCCAATTTTCATCACGAACACCTACTTCTCGAAGATCCCTTCTAATATTGTCCTCCCAACGACGTCTAGTCTTCCCAACGGTCTCTTTCCATCCGGCTTTCCAATCAGGAGAGAATATAATCTTTCCTCCATCCGAGCTACATGGCCTGCCTTAGTTGTTCCGATTTAATTATTCTTACATCATCTAAGTGAATTTTTGAGCTTCTAATTAAATCTCCTGGAATTTTGTACTATAAAGTTGAGAAGCCTAATTAATTATCAGACACAAATTCTTTGTGTAAAGGGAATAGCATCCAATTCTTTTTGTATTGAACGACTTGCAGAAAAAAATCTCCGCATATAGTAAAGTGCATTAACTTCAGACATTACCAGTCAGTAACTAATTTCTTGGTTTATTTTTCAACACCTAACGTAAGGTCTTTATGCAAAGGAAATATTTTTTATTTTTGTAAAATATAAAATGTAATAAAAATGTGTTACCAACACGAAGTTTTAGCTAAATATCTCAATTCGTTGGTCGTTTAATGCGCCATTGTCAAATGAATAATAAAACCACGACAAATTCTGTAAGTGAATACGAGCTATTGACATATTCGCTGTGTGCACTGTTTACTCAACATGATTATTTCAATCGCATTTCTCCATTCCAATTAGACGTGAACCAACGTATACATCTCTCAGAGCTCAAACAAGAAAACAAAGGAATGACACAGAAAATTAACGCTGAGTACACTACGAAAGTACTCTTTGAGCCGAAATCTAATAAAACCACACATTTGAAACAAACTATCTGTGAAATACACTATTCGTTCACTGTAAACAATAAGACTTTGCAGTGACAACAGATCAAGATGTGTGTTCAATATTGCTGGGGCATCAACAAGTCATTCCTATTGCGGAGAAAAACAAAAAGCGATCTCATCAGCCTTGCAAAACTTTACCCACAGAATTCTAAGGAATGATGAACCATTTAGGGCATATCTTACGTTGGTTAAATAATAATTCACAGCCATATTCAATCCATTACTGGATGAGGCCTTCCTCGAAGGTAGGAGTTGGACTACTGCTCCCTGACCAGACGTGTTGGGAGAGGAGAGCAGAAGATCTCAATTCTGATCGCCACTGTCTTTTATTCACAGCAGCTCCTCAATTGCATCACGAGGCTGGGTGGGCACAGTTCCAGACCCTCTCGCTTCGGAAAAAATCCCTTGGCAGAGCCGGGAAGCGAATCTGGGACCCCACGATCAGCAGTCAGCGACGGTAACCACTAGACAAGCAGCGCGGTCGTTGGTTATATATATCATCATCATCATCACGTTGGTCTAGTGGTTAGAGTTGCTGACTACGAATGAGGGGTCCCGGGTTCGATTCCCGGAGCTGCCACGGCTTTTTTCTAAAGCATGTGGGTCTGGAATTCTTCCCCTCCAAGGAGAAGCGTAATCCAGTACTGGATCGAATATGGCTGTGATTATATATATATATATATACACTTGAGTTGAGGAAGCAGGTTTGGGTTCTAGGCAACGTGAACCAATTATGGTTTACCATCGCCTTCCGCTGGACAGAATGTTTCAAGTTTTAAGTAAATTAAAAGGCACTACGTTCAATGCTGCGCCCCTTACAGAAATGTAAAAAAAAAAAAAAAAAAAAAAAACACACACACACACCCCGGTCATCTTTAGTTTTTGCTCAATCACACCAGACAATATCAGGATGGTACCTTTAACAAAAGCTGTGGTCCTCTTCAAATACCTTTGTCTGGAAGCTGTGTGCATTTAGAAAATTAGGTCAAAGTCGCTACTAGATCCAATAAATGTGAATGTAAAATATTTTTAAAATCGTGCTCAAGGGTATCCCCCACGTTATTCCTTGGCAAAATCCAAGGCGAAAAAAAAAAAAAAAAAACTTACGGCAAAATTTTCTTTCAATGCATAATTTTCGAGTAAATACTGGGTAAGAGAGAGACAAATTGGCGACACTGTAAAGGATATAATACCCAATCCTGTAGTGGTGAGACGTCTTCCAGGTGTATAATACTACACGAAACTATATGCTAATCACCTACCAAATTTCAAACTTCAGCTACCGTAAATGCCAAACAAGAGAGAACAATTTCTCTCATCAGCTAATTAACGATTCTTTTAGCGGACCAAAAACTCTTTTTGGTCATTTGTTAATTTCACTTTGTCCATGTGTACAGTCGTTGTAAAGAATACAGTCATTGTATACATTAAATAATATAGAAAAGTAAGTTTTTAAGCTAATAGACTTGTGTTTTTTTCTAAGCAGACCAGGCGCATCTTGTAAACACAAAAATACAATCAGTTCTGTCATGTGTTATTTCCCAAGTTACATTGTGATCTAATTTTCACTGGGAAATTATTATATCTTGATGTAGTTCATCCGTTGGACGTCCCTTTAAAAAGACATTACGTGAATGATTTATATTTTCATAACAATGGTTCATAAATAAAATTTTACAAGTTGACTATGGTAACTGGGAAAGGTGGTTTTACCCCTTCAAGAGGACCAAGAATACGACGCAGAGAAGTTTCTAAGAATAGTAAATACAGAATGAAAACTGTCTTTTAACTCCGGAAACAAAAATATTGTCGTAAGTTTTCAGATAACTCGCCCCTCGGAAAGAATTTGTGAATCTCACAAATTAAAATTTTGATTGATTCAAGCCACGTGAACAAGATCAGATAGATCGAGTCAAGACAGCGTCAATGTCAAAATTGGGTCACTGGGTCAATTGGGTAAAGATTCGATCGGGTGACCGGGTAAATCGGCTCAAGTTTCGGACCGGGTCACAAAAGGTGATCTTGTTTCAGCTCCGAATTTCACTGAGGCGCCAGGTGGAAACCTTACACAAAATTAAACAAATGAAGACCTTCCAGCTGTAGAGTCGCCAGATTTAAAACGGACGATTACATCGAGGTCATTGAACTCAAATTTGAAGTGAGTTTCTTTCGACCTTTTTTGATTTAGGCTCGTAGTGATTTTCTAGAATGGAGAAAATGTCCTGCCAGTTACAGTGAAGTATGAAGTTAGTAAATTAAAATCGACCTGATAAATTTGGATTGCTAAACTCAAATCGAAAGCAAGTTTCTCGTTACCTGCTTGGGTTACAGACAGACAAATTGTAGAAATAGACTGAAAGGCACGGGCTCACCTCGCCCAACAGTCTGATATATACAGAATGGATAGAGATAACTCTGTCTGGATTGAAACTTCTATTAAGTCACTGGTTTTGTAGCCAATGACGAACCATGGGTGAATTTTCCGCAGTGATCGTATAGGTGGTGGTTATATTTGTCTAATAAACGGATTCTCAAAACAAACTCATCTTTTTAAGGGGTGTTTATATTCGAATAAATACGGTAATAGAGAAGTGATTTGTCTGAATCAAACACAGTTACTGTGTCGAAACTTACGCTGGGTCTGCTTTTTGGTGATAGTGTATAGCTTTCTCAGTAAATAAAAGTGTTTGTACCATTATGGAAACAAGGCCTGAATGTTATTTTGTTTATAAGTACTTTCATCCTACAAAAACACAAGTATTCTAGTTCTTTCCCATACAGCACAGATATAGTCTAGCAATATACAATGCATATCCTCGTAAGGATATGGGAATATCTCCTAGGATATCTTGGATATTCTTTGCGCTGATCGAGACGAGCTAAGGATATTCAGGGATATTTCAAATACATTCTACAGGGTGAGTTTTCGAAAAGTAGACGCCAGAAAGTTAAGCATTCAAAATGATGGAAACACGCAACAGCCCTTTAAACAATGTCTCTAAAGGAGGTGTTGGAAGTGCCACCAAGCTGGGTTGTCATGCAAAATATGCGCACGAGTTCGTCGGGTGTGATACCCGTGACAGGGGTCGTTCAGCTGATCTATAGTTCGCGGGTTGTTCACGAACACCTCTCCTTGACGTTTGATACATCACACAGAGAGATCAGGAGAACGCGGAGGCCAAGACTGAGTAATCCTTCTGCTGATGATCCTGTTGTGTAGAAGGACCTGCTGAATTTTCTCAAGAGCTGCTGTGTGTGCTCTGGCACCACTCTGTTGAAAATATTCCTGCAATTCAATTGGTGCGAGTCGATTTACAGAAACAATGACAATATAATCCACGTAACTCTTTCCTTAATATATATCATCTTCGAGCTACTTTCTAAAACATAACCCTGTACAAATACGTGTAAGATGTGTTCATGTTCTTGTGTGAGTTCTCAATATTCTAGGAATATTCAGAAGCTTGACCCAAAATAAATATACTTTTAGTATTCTCAGACGCGGATGCTAAAAATATTCGTACTTCTAAACGTTCAGGGATATTCTACAAATATTAGGGATCTACATTAAATATTCCTCGGATATCTCGGAATACGTGGATTAAGGTATACTTTACTATGATGAAAACACTGAATTATTATGAAACAAAAACTCGATCGGCTCACGAGCAGCAGGTTGGACACGCCTGATTTCCACCAAAAGACCTCGATATTATAAGCAACAAGCGGAAATAAAAGTTTGCAGTACACTATCTTTTTCTGATACTCGTGCAAGTGATCTGTTTGTAAACATACTGTTATAGAGAGTATAGTTAACCTACGATAACTTATCGCACAGTCAGATATCAATTATATCACCGTGAGAATAAAAAATAATACACATTCTGATTTACTGTTCGTAAGTTTTCTTTCACACATCACAACATGACATAAGTCGTTCTGAAGAAGCTTTGAGTACAAAAAGAGAAAGAAAAAAAAACTGCTGAGAAAGTCTCATTCTCAAAGAAATGTTACAAGGCCACATTACAACAGGAGAAAATTGGAAAAGAAAACAAAAACTAGGTCAACGTGTGATTTTTTATGCAACATATTTAACTTCCTAAATCACGAATAGGAAAAGTGGAGTTTGAACACACTGCAGCTTCATGCCAATTACTTTTAAAAAAAAATACTTTGGGGAGAATTAATAGCATTGACTACGGTTTCGGCTTTTCTTTAAAACTGGATTTTATTGGCTAGCTTCTTTAAACGAAAGTGTACACAAATTAACCTATTTCTGCAGCGTATTGTTGAAGGCAAACCCGAAAAATATTTTTTGAAAGAAAAATTCAACAACGTTTCTTATTAGAAGTTTTTTGGTTCTTGGGGGGGGGGGAGTTTTATTTTTCCCGGTGGGGAACTGGAAATGTCTACTGCTTTGTAATCAAAGTGTCCCTGCAATATACCCAGTGGCGATGGGGACACAAGTGGTTCGAAACTCCAACTTTAGACTAAATCTTGTTCTCAAGACATCTTCATCGGTTCATTTTGCAGGGACCACAGGGTCCTAGACTTATCCCTAGGGCAACATCCATCATCCGCAGCAGCAGTATCAGTATCGACGCGTAGATAGTATTTAAAATGACGTATTGTAATTTAAGAGGTTTAATTTAACCTCTTCTTTCTAATTCTTAAAGAAAAAGGTTAAGGTTAATGTAAAGCAACTACCTCCAACAAAAGATGACAGCACTATCTCCGTATATGTCTAATGCATTTTTATTGTTGCACGAAATTTCAATGCTGCTCCTACAAATTCATGCCTAGAGAGTTCTAACTTCTCAGGGACGAAAATTCATAACCAATACAAGAGTTCTGTCCGTGCCGATTTTTTGTTTTCTTTCTTGTTCATTGTTGAGATCGCTTCATTGTTGTTATGGATATCCAAACCTATAAGAATGAAGCTCTTTTTAAATATGAACAAGAGAGAAAATTAAAAAATCAGCATGGATAGAACTCTTGTATTGGTTATGAATTTCCTTCCCTGAAAGTTTGAACTCTCTAGGCTTGAATTTGTAGGAGCAGCATTGAAATTTCGTGCAAACAATAAAACTACATTAGACATATACGGAGATAGTACTGTCATCTCTTGCGGGAGATTTCTTCTTCATATTAACCTTGAGAGCAAAAATAATGCCGAAACCCTCAAAGTTGTCCAGTACTCATGAAATAAGACGAAACAGAGCTTGCAATATAGAAAATTCGATACTGACTTAGCTACATTTGATATCGATAGAGCACAGATACCTCGCATATAAACATCAACGACGAATATAAATAATGTCGGTAGAACACTACCTGATAAACCCGAATGGCCATAGCTAGGTTACTGGAGAGTTGGTTTCGCAATCCGCAGGCCCTGGGTTCGATACCAGCACCAACCATCCTGTAAGGTTTCTCCAGGGTTTCCCCTCAAAACCAACACGCAAATGCCAGGATGCTACCACCAACTTCAGGTCTGCCCCATTCATCCCCGTATCCTTTTCCTCACCCTATCAAGGACTGAGCCATAGGTGTCTAAAAGCCATAAATTCAAAAATTCAAACTACGCGTAAAAAAAATCTATAAATTTACCACGAAAACTGGTCGTGTCTGCCAATTCACAAATGCATTTGTTTTGTGAAATCACTTAGCAAAATTTAAAATAAAAATATCTAACATAATAGGATGCATTCCACAAGACGGACATGATGCACAAGCGGTAAGAACGCTTATTAAGATCCGGAAAGTTGGAGAACTCCGGATAAACCAGATTTACTACTTATTCCTGTTACAAGCGTTTACAAATACAGAAATACACTACCAATAAAATGGTTACTTTGACAAAAGATGAAATTTATTTTAATAAATTCAGGGTAAATACAACACTGCACATTTACGCTGCGAAGAATTAGACACACTCACTTGTATACGATGTACAGGTATTTTGAGTTGGTGACGAAACACTACTTTATCCGGAATTCCGGTTTATTCGGACAGATTTTCGAAAAACAATAAACAAGGTTTTAGTGTATATATATTTTATTTTTTTAAATTACCCGAGGTGGTTGTAGTTTATACACTAAATGTATTGAAATCTATAAAATTGGTCTGTACGCTATTCAAATCCACACCGTCAGACAAATGTGCACCAAATTTTGAACGTCTACATTTGACCAAAGGAAAATGTAAACAACAGATGAGCTCGAATACTTTTGACCGGGGGAGGACATTTTGGACGCCGGATACCGTCAATTTTATCTTAACGTCTCTCCTTATGCTACCAATAAGACAGTTAAGTTGCTTGAGTTTATAATAAGAATGCATATACCGGTACTTCTTTCATTCAAGCCGCACCAATGCAATGGGTAGAGGGGCATTATCAGCTAGTGAGAAATACTTGGCAGGCTGGCACTGTTGAAGAGGAGGCTACGCAGTATTAATTACGGTGTATGAGTTTTAAATTTACCATATCACTTAAAATCTCTAATTTTCTCTTAACAGTGGTACCACAATTCCATTCAACGAGGAACATAACGTGAGATTTTAGTGCTCCTCTTGTATGGAGATTCTCAATTTCGTGAGCCCACAGCCACAGTACGATTACCGCCCATACAACTGATTTTATCTTATCATGACCCCAGTTTAGACAAATTTAAACGATACAGCTATGGACAAAAGTATTGACACTCTTACTGCAAAAATACAGTATACTGAAATATCGTATATATTTGCTGACTTGCAGCGATATACTCATCAATAACATGACGTACATTTGGGTAAAAAAAAAGGTGATATTAAAATTTTCGTTCGTGTTAGACATAGGAGATCCCTGCAAATCTCAGAAATATTCTCTAAAGACATGCCTCAAAACTTTTACATATAGCTATACTAATGGTTTCTACTTCACTTATATATGGTGATTACATAGATCCTAGCGAAATTTGAAGTACGAAAAAATCGCTGAGTAACATTGTTAAATATATGCCCCTGAACTATACGCATTCTTTGGTCACCAGGCATATTTAAGACTACATGCAACTTGACAAATGTCATACTAATAAAAAATAAAAAAATATCTCTTAGCATCCCGGACAAATAAAAAAAAACTATTAAGATTTACGAACCATCTTAATAAAATTTGGATACAACAATATTTTACGCCGCCATTAACCTGCTTTCCAACACACACGAGAGAAGAGCTACCAATTTCAGAAATGACAACGTATCGGTTTTACTCATCAAGCAATACAACCAAGGGAAAAAACGAGTTTTTACAAGCTGTTTACAAGAAATAGCTTATTGTATGAAAAGATGCGCACATTCTGCCTTAATTTTACACCTCGTAAAATGACATACCGTTAGTTATTTGAACCTTACATAAGAAAATGAAGACCTACCTGTTAATACATACTATAAAGGTAGATGAAAGAAAAACAGGTTACAGACACAAAGCCACCCTTAAATCTAAACCTCGCTTTCTCCAAACAGTCCAGCCAATAAAACCCAACACTCGCAACAGAGGGATGGGGACATTATAGGTGGATGCTCACGCCGACTTTCACCTGTCCACAGATAATATGATGTCTAAAAATCCTCAGATGTTTTCTTTTTACAAGAAAGAACGTAGGCACTAAATATTTTTTTCTTTATAACGGATTTTCCAAGCTTCCCATTTTCTCAAACTTGAAACAGGTCAAGCAATACTGCATCCAGCACCATCATAAAAGAAAAGTGGCAAATATTTAAGGAAAAGAAGCTACCTTCCTCTACAAGGCTGTTATTGTCAATTTGCTATTCTTTACAACGGCATATAACCTTTCTTTGTACCTTATAAAAACATCAAAGAAATGTCAGTAAACAAGAAGTAAATCTCTGTTTTGGAACTTCAACACTTACTCTTGAATCTTCACCTTCGATACATCGAAGTATTCTCGTAAGCGGAACATTCCAGAGATGTCAATAAATATAACTGGCTCGATAGGCATTTGTGACTGATGCATATCGAGTGTTCTTCCGTGGACAAGGATGGAGAATTCCCTGTCCCATCCCTGGGGAACTTATCTATAATTGTCCTGTATTCTAGATAACAATCCAGCATTCGCGAGATGGAACGGAGAACCCTAGAAAATCGGAATCAGAAAATCATGATTGTGAAACTACCCATCTCTTCATACTGCTCACGTCATCATCACATATAAAAACTCTGAGTAAGATATAAAGGCAATGGCACACTACCAATCGGTTCACTTTGCGCAGGGATCATCACCAATTCATCATAGATGTAAATCGAAAGTAAGATAAAATGACGTCGAATTTGAATTTATTTATGGCCTGGCAAAACTGAGGTAAACCCTGGTAAATCTCAGTTCGCGACGTTACCGCCTATAATGATGTCGAATCACTGACAAACTTTCACAAGCAAGTACAGTGTTCCAACTCGAATGCCAGTCATACTGAGATATCCCTTATATCCCTATTCCAAAACTACGTGGTTGAGTGTCACTAACACCCAGAGGCGCCTTATCTCAGAGTTATCGAGAAGTGCGCGTAAGATCTTAAAAAGAATGAACTTTTTTTATTATTAAAAAATGGACATATGAGGTTTTGCGTATTACCTCCTCATATGTGAAGCACAGAACGCAGTGTTGCAAACTGAATATCATACCAGTTTAAATAGTGAAAATTGAACATAAGTTCTTATAGTCTTTACAGGTTGTAACATTGTTTCTGTGCTTCACATACGATGTTTACCATCACTATCAAATGTACAATAAATAGTGTTGTTTGAGAAAAACATTATACCAAGATGCTTGCCGTTGTTGTTAGCCTTCCAGAATTTGCCTTGATATATTAATCATGTGCGACATTTCTCTTAGTTTTCCAGATCTAGGATTGCAAACTTCAGAGTCCAAAATCGTAATTTACAATGTTAAATAAAATGAATATTTATTATCTCTAACATAACTACTTATTGGGCATTTGGTAGTGATGATAAACATCGTATGTGAAACATAGAAACGATATTAACGCTGTAAGTAATTAATATAAATAGGTATGATATTCACAGTTTGCACCACTGTTCTGTGCTTCACATATGCTATTTGTCATACTAGAAAATACCAAATAGCTAATAAACTAATGTAGTGCTATTTGAAAAGAGCCTAACTTCATACGAGTTTGGCAACACTGACAACCCGATGACACCAAATTTTATTTATTGGGAAATATTCCCTTTACTTACCATTGTAAAATGATATTGGGCTCCAAACTGAAAATCTTGTATCTCAAAAATGAAGCGGAAATCGAAAAAAAATGACATGCTTTTATTTTTATTTTTTTTCCTGTTATGAATTTATGTGCGAAGTTTGGTTGTTGAATTCCGTCTCTGTGTTCGAAGCGGTAAGAAAATTCAAATTTTAATTTTAAAAGAAAACTTCGAATTTCTAGTTACTTCTGCAACGCAT
Organism: Lepisma saccharinum; assembly: GCA_022664845.1. NCBI lineage: Eukaryota > Metazoa > Arthropoda > Insecta > Zygentoma > Lepismatidae > Lepisma > Lepisma saccharinum. The sequence goes on along the minus strand of JAGDQP010001407.1, from coordinate 75,766 downwards.
CAACTACGTACGTTGTATGGCGCTAAAGTCTCTTCCTAATGATCCTATTTTCTTCTTCTTTCGATGTCACTCGTATGCCTTACAATGACGATTTGCTGCTGACTGGGAACATTACGAGGTATTTCAGTAAGCCAATTAAATCTCCAAACTTAAAAATCATGATTCAGCTATGGTCGTTTCAACTGTAACTTCAATTTCAGAATTATGTTTAAGAACTAGTCTTCCTCGAAAGTTCTCATGAAACCAAGAGAAAAAAAAACCGTTCCTTTTAAGAAATGTAAAATAAAAGTCTAGTTTCGGAGCTAGAAGCTTCCGAAGTGAATCATAAATGACGTCATATCTTCGGCAAATAATGACGTATATCTTACAGACAGTTTAGAGGAGATTTCTATGCTTACCCTATTAAACCACTTAATTCATTGATAATGAAATTCTTACGTAGCGAAACTTGTCTATGCAGTACTCCTTGAACCCATTGAACCATTTATCTTGGCGGGTTTTGTAGTTTTTGAAGTGTCGAGCTGTGAGCTCATGCCTTCCATATGAAGTGTTTTGACTTGACTCTGTTGAGTTTTAAATTTGAAATGAACCGTCGAAACTGTCTCGATCAGGTGAAATTGAGTGAATTTTGATTAATTTGAATTTTGGAAATTTTGAAGATTGAGAGAGGAGAATAAAAGGAGAAGAAAGAAAGATGATGGTAATCTTCTGTTGTTAGCGAACTTGGATGAAGTGAGATGGAATAACCAAGACCGTAGATGGAATCTGTTTAGTAACAATCTTCATTAAATTTTCTTTTTTACATCAGAGTTAAGGCTTTGTAGCAGAAAAAATCTGAGTTAGAATGGCGAAGATAATAGCAATTTTTTTTTTTAGAAATCTGTGGTAGAACGGAATTGGACAAGTGCCTGACCAATTTTTATGAGAATTTCACTAGAAATAAAATCTTGAATGAGTGAAAATAAATCTTTTATTGTATCACCAGGTGTTAAATCGGGTTGAGATGAAACATTGGATTTGCCTATAGTAGTTTTGTTTGATGCATTGTTAGTAATCTTGGTGCGAGGTTCAGTTTTTCGTCTGGAAATCGCTGTCTGAAAGACTTTGCAGCCTCTATAGTTAGCTGTGTGGTCGCCGCCACAATTAGTGCAGCGGGGAGTGAGATCATTAGAAGACTTGTTGCAATTTGAAGTTAGATGTGTTTCACCACATTTCACACATCGAGGTACGTTAAAACAGGAAATCTGTGCATGTCCGAAACGTTGACATTTGTGGCATTGAATAACATCAGGACCTTTGTAGGATTCCACGGTAACAATGTATTGAAGAACATGTTTGAGTTGATAGATGGCTTTTGCGTTTTCAGCCTTTCTGAGTGTTACAAGAAATAATGGAAATAGAATTTTGGCCTTTGTAATTTTATCTTTGCCATGTAATTGTGTAACATGAGAAACTGGGTAGCCTTGAGCTACTAAATCATCTTGAATATCTGCTGGTGTAGTATCAATAGGAAATTTTCGAAGTGCTATTTTGATAGGACGGTCTTGTTTGTGAGCTTCAAGAGCAAACTGAAGATGTTGCTGTAAACAATAGGTCTGAAGTTTTTCAAAATCCGATTTAGATTGAGTTTGAAATTTGATGAAGTCTGTTGTTTGCTTGACAATCGGACTGATCTGACATGTAGCAGTTAGCGTTTTACTAAATTGGTATCTATTTGTGATGCCGTAAATAAAGATTGCAGGTGGCTTGGTGAATGTAGGTTGAAGCGTTGACGGTGGACGCTGATCTAATTGTTCTGGAGGTACTTCTGAATGATTACTAAGTATTTCAAACTTGTTAGAGGTCAGAACGGTAGCAGTATGCAGTACTCCTTCAATGAAAAACATTGCTTAAATAGATCTATCGGGTACTACTTCAATTGTGATTGGCTAAGTCTACACACCGCTTAACTGTGCTAGGCGTCATTTATGACGATGCCTCCATTATTTTGAGCGCCTCTATCTCCGAAATTATGCATAACTTTGAATTTATTTAAATAAACTTTTCTCCTGTTTTGGTGTAAATAACCACCTCCCGAAATTAGCACCATTATTTCGGACACACCCTGTATAAAGCCACGCATTCCTAGCAATCAGAGCTGTCACTGGGTCAAGTTTTGAACCGTGTCTATATGTGTAGGACCTGGCCTTACCCGGTGGTCAAAGTAGTTTCTTTTTTTTTTTTTTAATTTCCTTGAGTTTCAAGTGTTTCTTTCAAGGGTGTTACCCCCACAGGACGAGAAATACGACGCCTAAAATTCCCAGTTCAGTATACACTAAAACCTCGTTTATCCGGAACGATTTTAAAAAATAAAGTAAAATTTCGTCAGTTTCAAAATACATCTATACAAGTGAGTGTGTCTCATTAATTATCCACAGTGTAAATGTGCAGTGTTGCATTATATTTACCCTTTCCATTAATAATAATGGTAAAATAAACCATTTTGCTGCTGTATTTCTGTATTTTCAGCCCCTAATAACGTAAAAAAATCGTAAATCTGGTTTACCCAGAACGGGTCCGGCCCCAGCTGGTTTATCCTTGTTACCACAAGCGACCCGGTTTCAGTTCTGCTATCAAGCGACCTAAAAACAGTAGGTTAAAACTAAAAGGGGAACCAAATACCACGTGACAAACTGAGGAAGCTTAATTTTCTTTGAAGAACCTACAAAAACCCTAATAATGACGATACCACGTATAAGGAGGGGGACTAAATGTTCGATAACAGTAAGATCATCATCTTGGTAGAGCGCTGGCTCGGCAATTGGAAGGTCTTGAGAGGGAACAAATCCAGCGGCCTCCCATGCTGGCTGAAGTTTTTCCATGGTTTTTCTTCAGTAACCCCACGAAATGCCGGGATGGTACCTACAAACTAGGTTCTGGCGACTACGTTCTCATATCCTCTCCCTTACTCTATCCCTGCCTGAACCTGAGGTGTCTAAAGCCCATAAAATAAATTCAAATAAATAAATAACACCATCTACCACGAAAATGACGAGCACTGGGTTCAATCTAGAAGGACTTCGTACTACGATCAAATAACTTTAAATGAAATAAAAGCATATTAGGTATTTATTTCACACCACTCAATCCAAATTTCTATGCACAGTACACAGTCTTCTTGACCTGTTAATGGAAGCCGTATGTTTGAGCTATCATCATCTTGAGATGCTCACATTTGCTCTACGACATTATCACGCAACAATCACATTTCTGGTGTGCAAGATTGCTTACCTTTACGGATAAACTAGCTCTGACAACCAATTCTTTCTACTTCTTTTCGCAGTTTTATCTGTACATCTGACGTTGCCACTGAGGCGTGTGGTGCATTAAGTATATCAATAATCTGGCATAAGCAATAGAGCTGCGTGCAAGGTTAACTGGTGTCTTCCCACGTTAAATATTCTAATAAAATGACTACCGGTACTTCTCTTCTTCAAAATCTTACTTCCGCATTTAAATCAACGAAAGGTACCCAAGTAGCGCACTTACAAAATTAGTAGACCTATCACCTACCAACAAAGATTCCAACCAAAGTCGTTTTGGCTTGTGAGTTACACGAAGTGATGTATTTATTAACTGTGGCAGTGCGCTCTTCGCACGATACACGAACCTAAGTTCGAATCTCCATTAAGTTAGGGTTGTCATTCAAGCAAAACCGAGACAAATCTGATCTGACTATTTTGAAACGTTGTCTCTCGTGGGAGAAAGAAAAATATATGTTCAAAACACATTTTCACCAACTTCGATGTGCATTCCATCGACTTAAAACTATGATCATGCACGGCAGTATGATACGCGAAAGTTGCTTCTTGTGCCGCTGTTTCACTTCTAACAGCAGCTTCCACGATTCCTTTGTTTTGGTGTTCCCGGTTGATCTTTCACATCGGAATCTCCTCCACCATTTGACGTAGAAAATTCTGAGGAACAATGACAACACTATCCGCTTACAAAATTAACGAGTTTCAAATAAGGATATTTTGCTTGAAGAGCAAAGGTATACTTTCTTTTACGTTTGTTTTAATTATTTCGTAAACCATTAATTCCCACAAAGAATACTTTAAAATCGCGAGCACATCTATACACCCTATATTAAACCGGACCCTATTATTAGACCACGCTGAGATAATTATGAAAGCTGTAACAATCACACGATAATTATGAAAACTGGCAATTAAAGTGCTTATAGTATTGTTGTCCACGCATTTTAACAGGCAGAACTATTTTTATTTAAGCAGTTTGATTGTGTTATTGACTACTTTTAATATACTGCTACAAATATGCAGAAACCGGGACACTAAGAAAACCGGCCGAGATGTCAGGACAGGGGATTAAAACCGGGACTTTCCCGGTAAATCCGGTACTATGGTAAGCCTTCATAAAGTTAATGTAGAATTTCAACTCAATTTAGGCAATTTTAGCTCAGCACGGCAACGGGCAGGGAAGAGGGATGGGGCAAGGCAGTGGGCCAGACCAGATACCATCCCACCATTAGCCTGGTGGCTATAAAAAAAAACTTGTCACTGAATTCAAGATGGTCTGGCCACTGGATTCAAACAAAGAACCCTCCGAATACGAAGCCAACGCTATACTAACTTAGCTACGACCAGTCGTCGGTTGCAGAATTGCAAATTCTACATCTGGTTACTTGTGTGAATTGAAGTCATTAATTAGAATTCATATGGTTTGGAAATGACCCATAAATACGAAGCTGACCTAGTTTGGATGATACTGAAATAACGCTATTGATGTTTCATTTTAATAATGCCACTAATCATTCTGCGACGCATACTGTGTATTCTATCGATTTTAGGATGGGTAGGATCTAAGATGAAAAAAAAAAAACACTATTATTTGTTTCTTTTAATAAAATTTACCCTGAACTGTGACTCTTATAAAAGATTACGTCACGTTATCGCACTTGTCTTATGCCTCACACTATTACAAACTTAGTTGGAGTGGTCCTTATCTTTCTTCGTTTTCTATCATGGCTATTCTAAACGTTCACTTATTTCATCTTACAAGTCAACATTGGTCTTACTGACTTACTGACCTATTTACCCACTGCACTAGACACCATTTTCTCCTTCCCACCACTCTCGCTTGTTTGTCACTCAGTTAGGTAATGCAACGCAGAAGTTCGGCAATGCTTACGTCACACGATATCACTTTCGAACATTATGCTAGTGTGTGTGTGTATATAAATGTGAATATCTATGTGTATATATATATATGTGTGTGTGTTTGTAGCGTGCAAGACAACGCGCATAATCTCGCTCCATGACATACTAACACAGTGCACTAGACCTACTTTTTCACTTAATTCACTTTCAGCAACGCCGACGGGTTTTATGTTGCTGCTATTACTATTATTATTAAACATACGAACAAACACTTTCCCGCTACAGGGCTTAAGGTAACCTTGACAACCTGCTGGTCTTCTTCAATACACACGACATACGCCTTGCAAGTAATGACGTACACAAAACAAGTGAAAAGGCTTAGAAATATGCTGGCTCGTGCAGCAAAGTTTTTTGTTTTTTTTTCATAAGCCTGGTAATTATCATAAAACACAGCTAACTCAATTTTGGATTTGATCAAATGACATATTAATGGGTGAGAGTATTGTAGCCACTGCCTTACGATCAATTTCTACCACCGAGGGACCTGTTCGTAACACACAATCAATGCAATTATAATGTACACACACATGCACGTACTACTCTAGATCCTGGAAAAATTAAAGAATAAGCATCGGCATCTAAAATCAAAATACTAAATAATATATATAAAACGTAATATTTCTTCATAAACTGCATAGGTAATAAAGAAACGTATCAGTCAACATAGATTCGCTTTATCTCAGGACAGTAACGTTATTCTCTCCATTTTGGCTGAACGTTATACATTTTTACTCCGTACACGTATGTTATAATTGAACTCTGAAATAAGCTTAGCTACGAGCTCTCAAGTTGATAGCCACAGTAACAAACGTTCGCAACTGGTTTCCATCCTGGGCAAGATCAAGACAGTTTTCATGACGACCCATTTACTCACTGCAGAAATAAGCCTACAGAGAGACTAATAGTTTTAACTTTCTGGCCCGTGAGAGGCCCGCTGAACAGAAGTGGTTCGGACTGCACTGAACCAAAAACTAATTCCCGTCCTTACAAAGTCCACTATCTCCTTTAAGACATCAATTCAAATTTATTTTTGGCCTACACTTGCACTCCACAGTATATACAGCTCAAGTATCGCGTTCCCTAATTTATCCCTGTTCACAATATAACAAATGTTTCTAAATGCTAAGAACAATTTATTCATTGATTAAATGATTTGGCATTAACGTCCAAATCGAGCTGATGATCTTCTAAGAACATAAGCTTCTGGTAAAGTGGGTTTCAACGAACCACTCGGCTCAAAATGGATTTCCGCGGAACTGGAACCCGTGACCACGTGTACAGAAAGATAATCTCTCGACTCGGGAGGTTACTGACTTTGTCAAAAGAAAATAACAAATCAATAGGGGCCAAATGGAAAATTTAGGACAAAACTGTGGATGAAATAACTTAGCTCCTACAATAATTGCAACTATTTCTAGAATATGGATATTTCAAATAATCCAACTGGAGTTAAAATTATACAAAGCACATTCTTAAAATAACGTCAAGAAATCAAACTAGGAGAAAACTGAGTAATAGGCTTTATAATTACAGGCATTTGAACTGCATACTTCATATAGGGGCCTACAATCTAATTTCAGATTCAACTTTTCTTTTAACGAAAAGTAAAAAATGTGGACTTAGTTAAATCGAAAGATGTACCGCCATCAACTCACAATAAACTAGAACGTAACTGTTCTCTATCTACAATCTCAATTTAGAAATTCAAAATTTCTGTCTTAATTTATCGGTTTATGTGAGTAAAATACCTTGATTTACTAAACCAGTAAAATTTTCGAATCTATATAAAAAGTAATTTAAATTACAGCTGAATTTGGATCTATTCAAAGTGCACTTTTTTTTTTTTTTTTTTTTAAATTAGAAATTCTTTCAACAACACTGCTGAAAAGCAGGCGGAGAGTTGCCGGCTTAGCGTAATGGTTAAAGCATCGGATCGCTGGGTGGGCGACCCGGGCTTGATTCTAGGCGAGATGACGGATATTTTAAAAAGAACTTTACTACTCTTTTCTTTGTATTTATAAATGATTGCTCCCTTTTATTCACTGTGTATTTTTCAACATTTTACAAAATTCATGGACATAGGTTAGAAAAAATATTAATTTTTTGTTCTACGAATTCTCAATATTTTACGCAATTCACGGTCATACGTAAATTCAGATTAGACCTCTTTTTATTTTCATCATTCGCGACGCAACACAGTTTTATTCTTCTACGCCGTTCAAAATGATCCACTCTCTCGCGGTAAATTTCTAGACCGACCCAATTGTATCCTAAATACTAACGTACCCCTTCTCCCTATGCAACCCACATGACTCCGATGTTGTTTTAGTTCCTTATAAGAAAGGAGAAATGTAAAGCAACTAGAACAATTGAGAATTACTGCCAAGTATCCTGCGCATTAATAACCACAGAAAATAAACTCTTATTGTTTTATTTATCAACACAAACAAGCGGGCATATTAGCTAAAGAACTAACAAAAACGGTTAAAACAATATAGCTGCAGAACGAAAAAAAATCTTGATAAAACACGAGTTTACACAGTAAATTTCCTTACTGGACTAAAGCACTTGGAGAATTGGAGAACTAACAGCATCTTTGCGGATATTCTGCAAAATTAAAGTGTGTGTTTAAAATCAGCTAGTAATATTTATATATTTCAATTGTGCAACTTTCTATTAAGTGTCTGCTACTTCACAGAAATCGCTAAAAAAAAGAAGAAAAAAAACGACGAACGGCACAAGATTATTCATGTTCACTCATCAGTAAAGCTACTTACACATGGAAAGGTTACAAGGACGAATAGCCAATAGAATTATGACTGCATGACGAAAAATACACAGAAACAAAAGACATGAGAACTGATATACATGTTTGTGTATCCCCCCCCCCCCCTTCTTGCTAAGGACACATTTACAATACACACATTAACATCCTTTTAGTATTCCACTATCAACTTCGCTAAGAAAAGAATCACTAATTTTAGAAGCTCCCAAAGGGTATACTGGGTTTCGTACGTTCTAAAAACGATACCCTAAAAATACTATACAATTATTTTGTACTCCACGCTCGTTTCTCGAAAGTTGAAATTTTACAAGATCTAAAACTATCCTTTTTCCCTGTAACTTAACTCTGGTCTGTGGGAAAAGGAACATGGAGGAATTCAGTCAGGACCCTAGGTACTTTGCATTGGTAGGAAAACTTCAGAATGGCCGACAGCAGAACTCGAATCTGCGTGACTCCCAAGTGCTGAAACTACCTCCACAACCGTATAACGAAGGTGCATGGATGATACTAGACGGCAACCAGTGATCGATTTGTTTAATTTCCAGAGAGAGAGAGAGAAAGGAATGGGGGATTTATCAAACGCGTAGAATACCGTATCTGGGGTACATTTCGGAAAACAGAATTAGGGATGATTTTTCTCGAGAGGGGGAAATCCGAACCATCCTCTCTACAAATCGATCGTTGAAGCCACTGATATGCGAAGAAACTACTAGTGTGAGTTCCTTCAGAATCAATACTATCAAATTCTTCCTCTCCTTCAGAAGAACTATTTTCAACATAATTACTAGAGCACTGGCCTAGTAATCGGAAGGTTCTGGGAACGATTTCAGTGGCCGACCATCCTGTAGGCAGGTTCCTCAGTCACACCAGGCCATTGCCGGAATGCTACCTCCAAAATAGGCCCTGATCGATAGCATTCCAATAGCCTCTCCCTTATCCTATCCTGACCTAAGCCAGAGTTTTCCTAAGGCCAAAAACAAATTCAACTATTGTTCAGGCAGTAATGTTCGTCTTCTATAAAATCATAGTCTCTCTAACATCAGTATCAGACTGATCGGGAATTGCTCTCAATTCCTCAATGACCTTCACTTCTGCGTCTCACTTGTCACTCGTAACGATGCTTCGATAAACTTGGGTACATCTAGCTCCAAGAGTACGCACTTTTTTTCTACGAAGGTTGACAATCAATTTTCATTCTTGTACTACGGAAATTTCTTCCTGAAATTTTACCGTGTATTTCTACAACACTGTCAAAAAGAAATGAAAGAAAAAGATCACTGTAAACGTTCTTCATATTCGACAGCTGTGAACATATTGGCCATATTACATATTTGAACAACAAATTATATCGTGTTGCCATCTGGACTTCAATTTTTATTGATCGTTTTTTATTAATTTGATACCCAGAACACGATAAACAATGAAGAACGTTTGTATTACACCTTTTCGCTTCTTTTGTTGAGATGTTTACTTTCACCGTAATTCTGTTACGAATTCTCAATTACTCCTGTTGCCGTCACTATTACATGACACTTTCACCAGTGTAAGTTTCCTTCGATTACGAAGCGCTACATAACATCTCCCCTTTCTTTGTTGCTCGTGAAGCCAAGCCCCCCTTCCGAATAAGATGGAAAGTAGTGCCATTGTCAGTAGGTGACCAGGTTAATGGGTCACTTTCGATTTCAGGCTATCTATTCCGAAAACTAGGTCACCAACATGTACATGTGGATCACATCACACAATCCGTTGTTCTCCCCGCTGAAGGTACCAGACAGACATAGGGCCGAGTGAGCGCATGCGTATATCATACGTCCACACCTCACACACACAGTATACTAAGTTTGTGCCAAGGTCATTCATTCGTCAGCTCATCACACGCACAACTATGAAAATGAGTCCATATATAGGTTTAATTTTAGTATTTCAAATCTCTCATTCTCTTTAAATACATAGAAAAAACGGGAATTACTGAGAAAGATCCGAAAATAAATTTCTACAAACTATGTAATTATTGTAATTAGCTACATTACTCCCTCCCAAAACAACACGTTAAAACAAAGATTGGCTAATACTAAAATATTTTATATGTCCGAAAATAGGGAAGATTCAGAAGTCTATTCATGCATTTATGGTGCAAATGACAATAATAATAATGTAAAAATGAAGGAAAAACGTAATAGATAATTACAAGTTGTTATCGATTTACATATAATTACTAAAATACAGTGCCATTATCACCTCAAGATTCAGTTAGGTCTACTGGCACTTATTACATTGACCCAGAAAGCTTTTACCTTTCATTCGCACCGACTTCAAACGTGTTCGGGAAATTTATGAGAAGGGCGCGGTTTCTGAGTAACATGTATTTGAAAAATATTTCAACTCTGATATTTTTCTATATATGCACATAATTCCTGTAACATGTGTATAGTTAACTCATCTACAAATACATTTATAGTTGTCATTTTCCTCGGTGTTTTTTTTTTAAAGCGTTCACATATGATGGTGTTCATCATGTTCTACATTTACGTGTGCAGGATTTTGTGGGAGGAAAGTCTAAATGTGAATATATCAATATATTTAAAATCAGAAAAAAAAAAATCAACATCCTTGGGCTCTATATTACATTTTCGTGATCACTGCTCGGGCTTAAACAAAGAAAATCGGCTTCATTTATTGTGAAGTAATTGTATCCGTAAAACGTTACAGTACCCTAAATTACCTATTCAAGTGTTATTACCATTTACACAAATACCCCTTTGTATGGTAAATGTTGAAATTATCACCAACATTGACAGCGCCGTGACCAAGGGCGCCCATACACATACTGCCTTCTTTTTTAAGCTTTGACTGACATGATCCCCTCATTTTGTTCCATATTAGTATAATTTTCTCTGGGTAGGGGGAGGAAAGCGAGCGCCATCCCCCCCCCTGATGGGCACCCTTGGCCGTGACCGAGACTCGAACCTGGATCTTTCAGTTGCCGATTAGATATGATGTCCATTACACCACCACGGTACGGTGGTGTATATAGAATGTTCCTTGTGTATATAGACTTCTGTGTGCATAATGAATGTTCCTCTCGCTTCGACACTTTCCCAGCTCCTCACTGCTGGCAGGTACTCCACTACACGTGGAGATTTAGTTGAGCAGTCTTCTGAAATCGTGCAGTACGAAGAAATAGATCCCTTCTTCACAAATAACCATGCTGATAATCCGTACTTTCCCCACTAAATCACGAAGCCTAAATCTTTTTTGGGAGGTGTTATACTTCTGCGCAATATTATGTTTAAATTTGTTTACCAGTTAACAAAATTTTTAATTAGACTCATTTTAGTATTAATTAGCTAATATGACCTCCTTAGTGCGGGACAAAAGGAACTGTGGAAAATTATGTGCAGAATACCCAACTCTTTGGGTACGATGAATCAATGTACTTTGTAGATATGGAAATATAACTCAGTGTCTACACTGAAAACAGACGAAGTCCACGGTCTCCTCTGGCGAAATGAACGTATTGGTGATACTTTGATGGTGATTTTTTTTGTTAGTTTAATATGAATATTTTGCCAGCCTTCGAGACTTCTCTGTTTTCTCATTTCGTGTCAAAACGCGAATTATGGTATCTGTAAAAACAACAAAACGCGAAGTATTGTATTTTAACTACGAATCACGCAGGACTATAGTTATACATCAGCACTATATTATAAATATTATTTCTGTACAAACTCGCTGCTGTCTAATCCGACAAACCTAGAACGAAGCCACAAGAACCCGACCTCATCAGCAGCATGGGAATAAGGTACGTAATACAGTATGTCTCAATCCTGACTGAGTACCTAACAACAAGGTAAGAGACAATTTTTCCAGAGAAAGAGAGAATCTATCTCTGTGTATTGTTACATTTTAGCCTTGAAGTTTCGCGAAACTAGGGCAACACAATGATCTGACAGTATTCGGCTAAAACGAGAAAAAAAAAAAAAAACTCGCATGTCTTCACAATTCGCACACATACAACACAAAGAATATGATTTAAACACAGTTAATGTGCTTTTGCGTGATATGACGACACCTAGTTTCACAAATCCCAGAAGGAGGGGGAATGAGATCGCGCAAGATCAACATCTTTAAGAAACTTGATAATTTCACTCACATTGTTCCCCATAGTGCATATCATTATTAATATTATTACACAAATATACTGGATGCTTATATCGTTCTACACTATCACCTCTACCATCTAAAGGATCATATACCATAGAATCACATGTTTAATTAAAAATAATAAAAGTTGCACAATAGTTTAGGATGTGTTCCTTTTCTTTTTTACATAATTCATAATATGCGTTGTAGACAGGGGGAGTGGATTGACAATATACAAGACTGTACGAAGACTATTCCGCTATTATGCGTACTCTTTTCCCTTTCCTTATGTTTTGATCTCTGTTCATTTTGAATAAAAGATCCCAGGTGCGATTCCCGGTGGAGGCATATTAAAAACGTAGTGCTTTTAAATTCACATTAAATTTTAAGTCCCGTCGTTACAACGTCCTCTCCAGCCGAAGGAAGGTAATGGCTAACCACGATCGATTCATCTCATCCAGTGACCTTCGGGTCACAGATCTGTCTGCGGGCACAACACAGATCATCATCACATCTGAAATGCTTAATAGTTACTACTACTGCTTCTTTACTTCCCACACGAAACAACGATTCTTCTTCCCCTCTCTCTATTGTTACAAGGTGTGGTTTCGACCGAAACTGCATCACTACTTTGAAAGGTGCATAAAACAGGCAAAATGAAGCGCATGTTGCTCCTACAGAAATGCGACTTGGTACTCTCATAAACGGTACAGTCAGAACTAAAGTATATATATATATATATATATAAAATCAGAGTATAGTGTCTCCCTCCTCTCACAAAAGACTTATTTGCATTTTCCACAGAACCAGGTTTGACTTTTTTGTTGTTTTTTTTCGTCAACCAGCGCTTCTGTAGCAAATTCAGAGATACAGGTTTGCAAACCCTTGGGCGTGGTAACAAACTATATCAACCACAAGTAAGTATATTTCGTTCATAGTAAGCACGATCATATTGGCTTTTTTTTTTTAATCCGTCCTTTATTTATTTACAGATCTCCAGATACAGCCATTTTTACAGGATGCTTAAAAAAACGTGACAAGGGAAAGGACTTTGGAACGAAACGACCTTGGACTCTTTAAGGTACTACTATCCCAGCATTTGCCTGGTGAGACGACCGAGGGGGAAACCGCTGCTATTTCCTTTCTTTCCAACTTTGAGGGTATAGTGCTATTCTAAACAGATGTAATCCAAAGATACAACGTACCTAAAGCAGAAGCCAAGTAAGCGTGATTTCAATATCGACACACTCATCAGTTAAGTACAAAGCAATACTTTTTTTTTAGGATGCTCAACAAACAAAACGAGAGTGGAAATCTGTGGTTATGGACTGCAAGAAGTTGTTGACTACTTTCTCTCTTCCGAAGAGGTAGGCATAATATCAGTACAACTATACCATTTGCATGTTGATGCGAGGTACGAATTTTATTCAGAAATATGTAAATAACGTAATTTTAGTGTACAACCGAAAGTTTCACTTAAGAACCAACTCACACGTCAGTGAGATACATACTAGATGTGTGTTTATGCTAACCAAGGATTACTTAGTGGTCCGAAAAACACAAGAATTAACATTGAGAACAACTAAAGGCTCCTCACATAGTAACTCAAATGTACCAATAGAGAGCGATTGTCATACTATGCAACTTCATAGTAATTTTGTAGTTACTCCAAGTAATTTACGAAGATTTGTACCCAGAGCCGGACTGAGGAGGAAGGAGGCTAAAAGGGCTGCCCAGGGCCCCAACTGGTTCAGCAGCCTCGCCAAAGGTAAATCAGTTACCCTTCCTTGCGACCATAGGGGTTAGGCAACAGGGCCCCTAACGGAGTCAATAGTCTAGGGTCCTCAAATAGCTTAATCCAGCACTGTCTGTAGTTTGTATCCATCGCCATGAAATTTTCCTTCAAAGTTTTATAATAAAATACTGATATGAGAGAGACACAACTTGGTGGTTAGTATCACAAATACTGTTACCATTTCATTATTCAATATATCAAAGCTCTAACACACCACAAACAGCAGTAGCTCTTGGGTAAAAATATGAGTTTCGGAATTAACTCATACATTTTTCGAAGTGGTGTACTAGTAATATGACCAACAGGGTTATAAAAGCATGCAAAACTGGCGGGCCAGGACCACCAATCATTACATTTGGCCACCGGGAGTCACACCTGGTGGCCAATTTTGGCCACCAGTTCATTACTCTAAGCTTTCTTAACTTTACTGGTATGAAGACAGTGCTGCTGCCGTTCATCACCGTCCAGCATCTTATCTTGTTGCCTCGACTGCATTATTTTGTACACGTTTTCGGCACGCCATCATACGCACTGCAGCTTGCTCAGAGGAAGGGAGAACTGTATAACTTTTTTTATTTGCGTGCAAATTCATGCTAGTTCTGGGATAATTTCAATGTGATGGTGCATTATTATGTAAAATTCATGTAATTTATGTTTAACGTCAATAAAACATAATTATATGTGGGCCACATGTGATTACGAATAGCCACCACAAAATTCTTCGGATTGCCTCATTGGCCACTGAATTTTAGAGGACTTTTTAAAAACTGATGACCAAACCTCCTCTCCGCTACTATGCTTTCGGAAGAGAAAGATGTCACTTGCCTGGTGAGACTGAGAAAAACCATTAGCATAGCTGACGTGGGAGAATTTTCGGTGATGCATAAACATACTGCTACTAACGAAAAATCGGCCATTTCAATCAAGTGACGTAAACAGCGCAAAAATCTTGGTCAAACCGATTCAATCCCACATTTATTTTATATTCGTTCTTTTCGCTGGACTACCATTATAATGTCCAATTCTGTTGGTACATTTTGCTTTATCAAGATGATACTTCCAATGTAGTCTTTACTACCGGCTCTATCCCCTTTATAAGGCAATAAAATTCTGCGTGACCACGATGCAGCTAAAAATCTAGGAAGGATACACTCATTCCTTCTTGACTACAGCTCTAGAGAGAATAAGGCATTTCCGTTCAACTCTTGCTGCTCAAGGCCAAACTGGACTTCGCTTCGGAATCTTGATCTCTCTACCCCTGTACTGCTTTGTTGTTTCGCAAGTCGAACAATTTGCAACAATGCAACTAATAATCGAATAAATAACTAAATTATTTTACACGAGAAAATTATTTTATATTTAATAACAATAACCAGATCTCAACCAAGCTGTACTGCATTCATCAGTTCGTTCTACACATCCTAATAACTTACTTCAAGTGGTACTTACAACAAACTACCAAACAAAGACAAACACACACAGCCAGCCAGCGTGGAGTAGTTGCTATGGTCGCTGTTTCCAAACTGACAAGTAAATAGTAGTCCTCCCAAATGAATGCCTGGCTAGTATGTATAATAAAAAATAAGGCAATTTCCTTCCCCATTCATCTGTCGGGTGGTGCCCTGGACTACCAGTAAACGGTTGCCAGTAAAATTCACTGAATAACATACAAAATTAGAAGTCAAGAAACACTCCACATACACAACCACTCGAAAGAACCGAACCCAGGAAAACAACAACAACAAAAAATCTCATTTACAACAATCACAACTATAAGAAAGCATCTGTGGTTTGAAAAAAAAAAACACCAAGTCTACGTTAAAGAAGCAGTGGAACCAGGTATGAAGAAATTTGAATTTCTGGAAACTTCTGAAAGTGAGAAAAATAAATTAAGCTAGAATAATTCAAAATAATAAACCTGCCACAAAAGTAAGTAGTTTTACTTCAGAATTAAAATTACATAGAAGATCTACTTATTTGTTAATATCCTCTAAAACAGCTGGAGAAAAAGCAAACTGCACACTGGTGAAGGGAACAGTTCCATTCTGGGACTAGAAAAATGTATACATCACCACGTTTTCTTCCAAAAAGTAACAATAATGATAGTATATTGATTCTGTTAAACCATCGATGCCTTTTTCTGCCGGCATTCGAAAACTGCTTGCTGTCTTATAGTGTAAGGGGAAAAACATACTGCAATACATTACAGAATCCCTTAAACTCTTTAGTGCAACCATTATTCTCAAACCAAAACACTGAAAGGTGTTCAAGATAATTTTCGTGCAGTACTCACTGTGTTGGACTGCTGTAATGTTGGCTCTTATTGTCACTTCCACTCTATGGTTTGATCGAAATCAGGTTTGTTAAAATTTAACTTCGTGAATGTAATGACAGCAAAATAACTTGCTATATAGATTTGGAACTGCTATCTATTGTTCATAGTTCTCCCAACAAAGGACAAAAATCTATGTTAATGGTTTCTCTGGCTATCTTCTAATCTAAAGTCGCAAGATTCACAAAAAAATTAACATAATGATCCTTTAATTGAACCATCTTCTATTGATGAAGTTGTTTTTCCCCACACTCCCAAAACGCAAGAATACTGAGAGCACCCTGAAGCATTCAGAGTACATCATTAACCTACTTTCATCCCTGTCTGACCTACAAACAAGCATGATATTGACCTGATCTGCTTCATCCCCGGCCGACTCCACAGAACGCATGACACGTTTCCTAGCATCACGCTACTCCAAATACCTGAACTCTCCCCATGGGAAACTCCTCCGTAACAGCCCTCCCCCCCTTCCCCCCCCCCCGCTTCTCTCTCTAAGTCTTCATTTCTGTCACAATCTAATCAATCAAAGCATTATACGAGAGTAATTAGCATATAAAAGCATAGGTTTACTTATCGCTATATTGAGGTGAAAATATTGACTGCTACATATTACTCTGAGCAAGAATCAACTACACCGACTGTTATTCATTTATTTATAAATATACGATAAAGCTTAGAAATAGCAAATGGATGTCTACTTACACCAGGCTTAAACACAGAAAAATTATAATGGGAAGAACAAGAAACAACAATATAACAAAAGGAATTACAAAGAGAACAAACGGAAACAATTACAAAGAAATGTACAACTTCACCAACGGGTTCAACGTAACTCTCAAAGTATGAAGTTTAGTTAGAAACGATTTCTGTTCCATTGATATCCTTCGTCTTATAATGTAGAAGAAACATGATATTTCTGAATGCAGCGCGAATGTTTACTTCGTAAATGAACAGTCCTGGAATAATGTCTCGGATCCAGCCAACCTGAGAATATCCTTTATCATACCAGGAAAATGCCGAATTAAGGTCTTGAAATAAGACAAAGTAAATTACTACAAATAGTGTAACGTATTTTGACTACGCCATAAGACTTTATTAACGACATAAAATTAATTCCTATAATTTTCCTTGTTACATTAATTCTAGTATTCTCCACGTCATCAGGGATTTGGTCATAACTCTCACTTTCAACTCCAGTTTTACTATAGTCCTTTTGACGTGAAAACGATCTGCATGAAAAAATACGAATTGTGTTCTTTTTTTTTTTTTTAAGTATTCTTTAGCTTTACACTCCCAAATTTCCATTTGAATCCCCACCCCACACACACCATCTCAGTTTCGAATTTTTGCCCAAATGTATGTATATATGTTTTGTGGAGATGGAGACATAGGAAACGTTGGTTAATATCAGATAAGAAAACTAGAAAGTATGAGTTTAGAAGCATTCTGACAGACAAACAATAAATTTAAAATAACTTATTAGAGCACTGTCTTCTTTACTGGTCTGTATATGTAAGAATTGATCGAGTCAACTGCAAAACACAAATAAAACTATGAAACACAAAAAAGAACGCAGTGGTTCGGAGCCCACTTTAACAAAAACTGTAGGTCCCGTCCTTAAAAGCTAACCAACTCGTTTACGACGTTAATAACACTTTACTCACTCATTCCTAAACAAACTGGTGAGTTTACAAGGACGGAACATACAGTAAAGTGGGTTCCGAACCACTCCATCAATGGACCCCCACCCATAGAACTTGAACTCGTGACCTCGCGCACAGAAAGCAAGCGTGCTAACCAGAGCTGAAACGAGTCACCGGCTCAATCAAGTCATTCGGGTCAATTTTTGGATTTTGTCACCGTGTCCATGCTTCAGACCTGGTCTGACCCGAAGGGCGAAGCAGAGACTTCTTTCCTTATAACACACTGTTGCGTTTGAACAGTCTTTCCATCTGGGTGACCGGAAGCAGGGGTGCTACTCCCCAGAGTACAAAAAAACACGACGCCGAAAAGTTCGTAACGATACTCGGGGTGTGTGCAAATATCCCTCGAAAAGGCTATGCTGAAAGCATTTTGTTTAAAGTATTAAATAGGACAAAAGCATTAAATCTATTAAAACTCTCCAATAAGAAGTTCCCGCGTACTTAGCTCACTTCACAAGGAAGCTAACGTATTATAATATAGATTGATTCTAACCACAGAAACAAGACCGGGTAACCAAAAGTGGATTCAGATCTGCTGCCAATCACTCGGCTACGCGGCCCCTTGAATGGACAGAGGAATTAAATCAGATACGAAGTAACTGCACACTGAGAAAGAACACCAATCATTCCTGATGATGACGTATACGTACAGTATGTATAAAAATAAAAGAAACTAATGATACCTCTGAAGAGAAGAATGAAAATGACTTTCCAATGATCTAATTATAAAAAGAATATTTAAACCAGAGAATCGAATACTAAATACTTTGTACATTTGTTTATTTCTAACTGAAGCATCTGTAAGTTGTTTGCTGATACTGCTATGTCTACGTTGAGCATTGCTATGCTTTACTTCACTATTATGTTCGTCTTGCGCGATACTTGTTTTTCTCTTGTTACAATCTGACCTCGTTTAATTTGCTGCGTTTCAAGCATCGTCCGGATAATAGAATTATACTGCCTTTATTATTACATTATTATTATTATTATTATTATTATTACAGGGTTTCCAGCTATCTGACCAGAACGAATTCACTTGCTTTTTTTTTCAGAATTTGTCAGAAACGATTCATAGTTCCAGAACACTGTGTATAACAAATACAGAAGTCAGGAATGATATCCAGTGGAACCGCGTTAATCCGGATTTCCGTTTTTTAAAGGAATGAATTTATAATAATTTTGTTGTATTTCTGACAGCACAGGCTCTTGCTGTACGAGTTCACATTCAATATACTCGATCTTTACCAAGATGTTTTCACTGTAAGATGATTTAGTTTTTTTTGTTTTTTTCAGTTCTGCAGCAGGTTTCCACGTCAGTGAAAACTAATGTTATTAATAATGTTAAGCTTACTCATTTTAGCACCCTATAAGATCCTACCTCCTTTGTATTTCAGCTTTGTTTGTCAATTTGCACAAAGCTGTCACGGGCAGTGTGTCCATACGCAACTTAACATGTATCTCTCTCTCTTTCTTTCTTTCTTTTTTTTTTTTTCAAGATAATGTTTCAAATTTAACTCTCTTCTTTTTAAAGATAATGTTCCGATAACGAAACGATAGCCATTCTCATACCTTAATAAAACGCACTTTCCTCATTGACTCCAGTCGTAAAGTCCATGAAGCTCTTATCCATCCTAGTCCTTAGTTCCATCCAGAAGTTCTTAGTCCATCTTATAGATTAATCTAAATCAAATTTGTTGAATTTATAAAACGATGTTCCAAAATGTTTGTGTCATATACGAGACTAGAGTCACCACTATTTATTAGTAGCCAATATTAACTGATAAAAAAATTAACAACTCAAATTTACTTTACTGCTTGCAAGCGTACCAGCTAATTACCACATGTATGGATCACCAGCAATGAGAATTACTTTGCTTCCACTATAATGTAACTACAGAAGTTTAGAACAAAGCAAGATTAGAACTCCATTACAAAAACATGACATCAGCAGCAATCAGCGGCCTCTGTCTTTTTTTTTTTTTTTTTTTTTTTGAACTTTTGTTTTATATTTGTTCATTGCGTACTAACGTCTTACACTAAATACGTTTAAATAAACTTGATACGATTTCAATTTATTTATGGCCTTTAAACGGGACGAGAAGACTGAGGAATGGACAGAGACTGCATAATGAAGAAAACTTCATGGACTTTACGACTCGCCCGACGTAGTAAGAATAATGAGATCACGACGACTAAGGTGGGCAGACCATGTAGCTCGGATGGGGGAGAAAGGAAGATTATATTCCATCGTGGATGGTAAGCCGGAAAGAGACCGTTCGGAAGACCGAGACGTCGCTGGAAGGATAATCTTATAAAGGATTTTCGAGAAGTAGGTGTTTATGATGAAAACTGGCTTGCTCTTGCTCAGTATAGATCCTATGAGAAAGTTTGTTACTGCGGCGATGAACTTGCGAGTTCCGTAAGTTATAGAGTAAGGCATCTCCGGCTCCGGTCAGTATAGAGTGGGGGAGATGATGATGGGTGTATTCGGCCACGGCCTGTTTGTAGGTACCATCCCGGTATTTGCTTGATGTGACTGAGGAAACCCGCTGAAAAAAAAAAACTATCAGGATCTGATGATACGGTGTCATCCAATTCTTGTGAATCTATCAAGTGTTGTACAGCAATCTGGCTATTTAAAGATTTTTTTTCTCTACCCCCAAGTGAGTGTCACGACGATTATAAGTCTAACGGGATGCTTATTAATAGAATCAAAAAACGTTCGATGTAATCGAATGGAAGATAAACAAAGTAAATCCATTAAGAGCTCTATAATTTGATTAATGCAAATATAAATTAATATATATAAGTGAAAAAAATGCTTTCCTTTTCCTAATTAGACGCGTAGTTAACTTCTACATCCATGTTCTCGTCTCGTTTCGAAACACACGCTCAATGGAAAGTCTCATGTGACGCAACGCAACCTGTCTATTCTTCTTCACAAGCCATGTACACACTCATATACATAGCGTTATCTCCCAATCTCTATATTTTTAGGCCAAGATTCACTTATGTTAAAGGATGGAAGAACAGTACTGGAAAAATGAAAATCTCTCTCTTTTTCTGTGTATGTTAATTGTGCCAAGGTCGTTCTCGTTCCTTGAGCTAGTAGAGGTTATGGCATACATGCGAGGATTTCCAAAAGTGGGTTTCCGGGGGAAAATAACCAATCACAGGGGCAGTTTTCTCATATATCATCATGGAAGTGTATTTTAACAATACATACATCCGGCGAGTTACATATAAAAAGGCCATTTTCGAAAAACTTGCTTGAAAATGTTCAACAGTTAATTATCTTTACTTGTTAACACTACTGAAATAATACTAAAATTCACATCGTTACTTTTAATTTAATAATCAGATTAAATTAACATATCCATATCGACAATCACAAGGCATAATTCATGATGAATTCATAGTTGAAAATAATAGCTTTTCAATTTTTCAAAAACTGTAGGTAAAGAGGGCGGTAGCTGAACAAGTCCTGTTGTATATAAGCGTAGATTGAATACTGCGTGTGTATTTTCCTATCAACAAATTATGAGTACTTCATACCTTTTCTCTACTTCTTCACCTAAAGTGAATGCAGTTCATTTAGTCCAACAAACATTAAGTAGGGATTTATCAGCAGCAGACAAACAAAATTTCCTACAATCGCAATGAACTATGGAAAGTTCAGCTTCATGAAAGCGGTACACTGACTCCACAATAAATGGAAGCATCAAGTTTGAACAAAAGAGTTTTCCTACAACGTAATTTGTTTTGAAATCCCCTTGGTTTATAATCGCATTTTACAATTAAAAATTTAGTGCATTCATCTCAGAATTTTTCATTTTGTCGTTTTTGGAGACACCAAGCTTTGCGTTATACAGTCTAGTGATAAAAGAATAACCAACAAGTCCGGCTGACTCTCAACAGTACATGTTAAATTGGAAATAACACTATGGGAAGTACCATTAATAGACGAAAAGCACTTTTAATTACCATCTGCCTTCGGTAGCGTGTCGACTACAAATCGGGCGGCCCGGGTTCAAATCTCACTGAGGTGCACTTAACCTTCTAGAGTGTCTTTGGTATTCCTGGGCACCTTGGGAGGTACAGGCGGTCGAGCATGGGACTGACCCCCCCCCCCCTTCACTTCGCACCGTAGGTCGCGAATTCTGGAGCATCGCACAGGGATTTTCTAGAGAAACGCTTGGAGTAAAATTCGTATTGTTTGCTCTAAATGTGGGTACTTACTTTTTTTTTTTAATCTTTCCTTTTACATTCAATTTTCATATTGCAATAATGATATACAGTACAACTACTTGCTTATGTCGAACAAACAACACTAGTTTCAATCTTCTTGGTGAAATTGAAATTGCAAACACCATGCAAATATGTAAAAGAACCACGCTGAAGACTAAGCACTCGAGATATGTAGAATATATATTTAATGTCCATTCATATCGCAGGTTAAGGCTACATATCAGTAAACAGAGCCACGAAGTTTACCGCAGAAAGGGAAAAATCCCAACCACACCGTCACTGAATGCATATATTTATTCCCTCGTAGTATACCTCGTTTCCATATTCCCATGTTTCTCTGTGATACCATTGACCTCATAATAGATAGACTTATCACGCTTCCCCATTTCTGGCTGCGATAAAACTGATGGATTTTTGTTCAGAGCACGTGATTTTGAATCCATCCGCTAGGTAGCTCTGCCATAGACGTCATATTCTACTATGAGGTCTATGGCAGAGTTACCTAGCGGATGGATTCAAAATCGCGTGCTCTGAACAAAACCCCATTAGTTTTATCGCAGCCAGAAATGGGGATGCGTGATAAGTCTATCTATTACATGAGGTCTATGGTGATACTACTGCACATAAAAACTTTTTACTAAGGATAATTTCTACACAGCTGTCGGATCTATAAACAGATTGCTCGCTAAGAAAGTACCTCAGTGTTACAATTACAATAAAACGAAGTCAAAATATGTATTATTAATCTGAAATCAATATGGCTGCACAAGATATTGGTGTAAAGAGCTAATTAGTCTTCTACAGATTAACCCAATAGACGCCAAGTGGGTTCAATGTTCTAACTAATCTTCAGCCTAGGAATTTCTTCAACTCTTACCACACTATAGACGAAACATGAAATAGTACTACCTCCTGATATTATTCTATTTCTTTCTCTCTCTCTCTCTCTCTCTCTCCAAATAAATAAAACACTGAAACTAAAGAATGAAGCGGAGTCAGAGGCAATGCTTGAAATTTCTTTTGTAGGAACCTATTCACCGATGAAACTTATTTGATAAGCAATTAGGGTCTTGTGATATTTTTGCATTTGATAATTTACTGGATGTTAAACTTTCGTTTTATTTGAGACAGAAACAGAAAAGGGTCCTGATTCGCTTTTTGTGCGCGTGGTTACGAGTTGAAGTCCCTTGGAATCCAGTGAACGAGTGGTACGGAACCCTCTTTACCAAAGAAAACTGTAGGTCTCGTCCTTAAAAGCTCTATTAGGACGTTAACAATAATTCAACTTAAAGCATAGGCACGGTAATTTAATTAGTTTTGTATACGATTAATGCAAAGAGGAATGAATGAAAACTGCAAATAACAAAAATTTACAGTCGCCCCGTGATAGGGGACTCGAAGCTGGATTTCCCGGTTACTGGTTGGGTATGCTGTCCATATCAAAATAGAATTAGGAATAATCACCATGTATTCATTACCCGGCGAAGTACTCCATTGTGAAATTTTAAAGGGTTTTAGGACTATCTTACCGGGTAAAATGTGACCTGTAGAGATGGTTAATGGTCCTAAGACTTTTTTTTTTTCGCTTAAGCTACTCTGGTTCTCAGTCCTTCTTACTTTAGTTTCTTCTGACCGATTTTAATACTTCATTAGACTACCAATTATCCCCCTTTGTGTGGGAACACACAGAACGTAGTGTGCGGTTTGGACTCCACTTAAAAAGTAGGTTTGGGACATTAACATCACCAGCATCAGATGAAAGGTAATGGTAAATCATCAACAGTTCACCTTGCGTATAATGAATAACTTGCCACCAGGCTGAAACGCATTATCACTGTGTACGAAGGCAATGACAAGCGAAACACAAACTTAAAAAATAAATAAATAAAGACTCCAAGCGGTTTCTTCGATAAATACCTCTTAAAATTTCAAAATAGTGTTTGAAAATATATAATGAGGTCCAAATTTTGTTAGTAAATGAAATGGGGGAGGGGCAGGTTTAGTTTGGGAAAGTAACGTTTCTCTATTATTATTATTATTATTTTAATAACGAAATTTTCGAAATGTGGCCAATTTATCTTGCAATGCAAATGTTCCTACAATCACATAAAAAAGTAAATACGGAAGAAATTATCTTACCTGCACACCATGACAACAAATAAGGACACTACATGTTAAGTATGGCGCCATTGAAGAAAGAACGCACACATTTCCATCTCAACAAAATAAAATCCACTTTAACATAAGCAACCACTGTAACACATACATAGTCTCTTTCTTCAGAACTATACAACAGACTGCTTAACTAATAATGGACGCAATGAAAACAAACGAAATTGTATGCAATCAATGTTGTTTCTTTTCATTTCTGCACACGTAATATGTTATGACGATGAAAGAAAAGCATGTGTGTTACAATTACACATGCCTTTCTTCTATAAGCATAAAAGTTGCCATACTTAACACAAGCGAATACTGCTATGACAATGGATTGCAAAACGAAATCGGCACGTACAACACAACTGTAAACTCACAAATACTGCGTCAAAAGTAGAATTTACGATTCACTTAAAAATAACTTCCAGTCATTTCCATCAAACTTAATAATTTCAGATAAAACTATTCACAAGACATTATTTTCTGTCGGAGAGTCGAACGAACGGGGAAACTTAATATGATGTCACATACTCTGAGAGGGTGGGAAATAGTGGGGGGAAGCTTATATACAGAGAGCGAGCGGGTGGTGGAAAAACAGAGATGTTAAAAACATAAAATATACCATCATGTAGGAGACCTCAAAACAAGAAAAGAGTTCAAGTAATTTCGAAAGCAGACAGTTCGTTTCGGAGCTAGAGGAGGAGTCCAAAGCTACACGGCATCTTCACAAATTACATCTCCCGAATTGCAACCCGTGTCGGTTTAGCAAATCACAATCAAATTGGTACCAAATATTTCTAATTACTTTAGCAAGGTTCATGCACGCTGCTTTGAGAGGATTTCTATACTGCCCTACGAAACCATATTAATTTCTTAACAATGAAATTCATAACGCCTTTCTATGTGGCACTCCCTCAATCCTAAACTTCGCTGAAATAGATGTACTGGATACAGCTTTGATAGTGAATTGCTAAACCGATATGTCTTGTGTCATTCACTTACTATTAAGGGAGATACGAGTTTACAATAAAATAGTCGAACTCAGGAAATTAATTATAGAGTTTTAGAAGGACATCAGAACTTACTTAAAGATTAACACTTTCTTCGACGTTGAATTCATTTATAGCAACGTTCCGTAAACTATTTTGTTTGTTAGGTGTTTTGATTCTAACCAGTATACTAATATTCTAATATTTTTGAATCAGTATTAGCTAATATTTCCTTAATTTTATATTAGGATTAATAGCTGAAAGAAAATACACAATAGTTTCTGTTGAGGCCTATCAAGAATATTTTGTAGGTCTACATGCCATTTATTTTCCAGAATAGAATTTGTAATATCTCTATCTTTCTTGTATATTTCCCCCGCAACGCTCTTAAACTCACACGAATAATTCTTCAACCTTTGAATAGTCATATTCTTAGGGTACAGACGAAATTATTCATTCTGATTCTCAACTATATTGTGTGATACCCATTCTCTTGAACTATGTTCTTCTTAATTTTTGACTAGTGCTCAACCTAGTCTATTCTCAGAGGACCACTCTTGCCCTATTCGAAGGCAATTTTTATATTTATTTGATGTTTTGAGTTACATTTTAATACCAGTATAATAATTTTTATTCCAACAGTATTAATTAATAATCCCTTAATTTTATAGTTAGAAATAGTAGCTGGAAGAAACTACATATCAGTTTGTTTAATAATTAAAGTTTACCAAGAATATTGATCAAAATCATTATTTTTCAAAAGAGAATTTGTATCATATTTACTTTTCTTATATACACCCGCAAAAGACCTGTCAATCTTCAATAGTGCAAAATAAGGGTCTGCTTATCTTCATACGAACGAGCAAGCGTTTAATTCTTCAACTTTTGAAAAGTCATTGTATTGTTGTGTGTTAAGACGAAATTATTTGTTCTCATTTTCAACTATACTGTGTGATACCAAATTCTCATGAACTTGATTTTTTCTTCTATTTTTACTAATGCTCAATCTAGTCTGGACTCAGAGGACCACCTGTAGTCCGTAGACCACAGTTTGCGGAACGTTGCTGTAGAGGTGGGTAAGTATCTTTAGGCTGCATATAGGAAAAGGCAGGCAGAAAAAGAACTTTATGCACTGATGATGAGTCAGCTATGAATACCATCTGTTTATGCAACCCAAACGACAGTTATGCTGTTTGGGTTGCCTATAAGGAAGGATTTGATAACGCTGGACAAAAATCACAAGTTCTTTTTCGTTTAGAAATTCCTGCAAAAGTTAAAACTAACTGCGTTTGTAAATGTACTAACGAGAAAAACGATAAGTTAAAAATACATTATTTCAATAGGGTTCCAACAACATTCTACTAATTATTTTCACTTTTTAGTACATTTTTGAATGCAGTTTATTTTTATATTTATTTTAACCAGAGATGGAAGTGTGTCCGTGGTTGTGGGTCACACGTTAAGTGGCGGTCAGTTGGTTGTGTCATGAGTTAAACTTAAGTGACCCACTGCAACACATCTTCTCCTGGACCGTATTTATTACAGACCTAAGTATATGCAAATTTCGTAAAAGCATTAATATTACCCTTGACTGCTGTTAATTGTACCGAAAGGTCAGGTTGGGTTCACAGCACGAACTACTGCCCCGCCCCCCTCTCCTCATACTGTTAAAGGAAAATGAAGTTAAATAAAATATTATTAGTTAACAACTGTCGTAGTGTGTAACAGTTAAGTTTGTGTAAATGCAACAATATACCTTGAATAATGTCTCAAAGTTACAATTTAGTGTTATATAAAAAGAGATTTTCAAAGAGGTGGGGGCTGAGTCTAATCCATTGATATTTTGCAACATAGTGGGTCGTGGGTTCGCCATCTCTGATTTTAGTGGATCCAAAATAAATGGTCTTCTTATATTCCTTATATCCGCCTGTTTGTAACGCAAGCTAGCGCCTCAACCGGAGCAGAGAGAAATACATAACTGCTGATACCTTTATTTGTCGGTGTACAACTGACAGGTTCTTTTCCTTTGGTTAGCTTTCTCCATGTTAAGAATTCATGCTAGCACTTCAATGAAGGCAGGTACACAAAAACTGACTTCAGATTTGGGTCTGATGTTGATGAGTGTTCAGCTCGAAAGGTTCTGAACATCCCTGGGCAAGGAGAAACGATGGTTTGCCACTGCCTTCCATCATATGAACATTACGTCCCAAGGACGGGATCTACAGTTTAACGTGGGCTCCGAATCACTTGTCTTCCCACCGGGAATCGAACCCGGTGTCCTATGAATTGAATTTTATTTATGGCCTTTAGGCATCTAAGGCTCAGGCCGGGATAGGGGAGGGGAAAGGATTTAGGAAGGTGTCGGCCACGGCCTATGTTGAAGGTGCCATCCCGGCATTTGCCTGGTGTGACAGGTTTTTGGTCGGCCGCTGGGGTCGAATCCCGAATGCTACGTCAATGCTCTACCACTGGGCTACGGCGGCTCGGTACCCTTTGATTACAAGGCAGCGGGCATTACCATTCGTTTTTTTTTATCTGGTAAGGCTTTCATGGTATTTTTGCACTAGTGCCTAAACCAAAGCAAGTTACTAAATTAACTTCAGATTTGGAGTCACCTCGTTTTACCCGAACGCTTTCAATCTAATGATATTACAGTCTTTCTATGTTTTTTTCTGCACTATATGCACCCTGTAACGCAGCCACGCGCCCAAAGAAAGCCTGTACAGAAAGACTTCTCTCGGTTGTTACTGTTCTCTGTAGGAGCTGTTTTTAAAATCACGACCGAGCGGCCGCAACTCAGTTGGTAGAGCTTCGGTTTCGCATTCGGGAGGTCCTGGGTTCGATTTCAGAGATCAGACATCCTGTCTGAGGCTTTTCCAGGTTTTCCCCTCAGTCACACCAAACAAACCTTCGAAACTAGGCCCTGGCCAACTTCCTTTCCACATCCTCTCTCAATCCCTGTCCTGGGCTGAGCCTAAAGGGCATAAATGAAATTCAAATTTCATCAATGAAAATGAGGGGCACTAGTAAGCTTCCTACTAAGTACTTCCTTTAAAAAAATATTAACTGACAGACAATAAAATCAGTTCTTCCATATCTACGAGAACCTGGAAAAGATCTAAAGTATGGCGTATAGCAATGATTCACAGCATGTTAAAATTAAGCAGTTGCGTACCTAACAACAAAGCAATCAAAGTAAATAAATAATAATAAAAAACAAAACAAAGAAACCCACCACATTAACTGAATCTTTATCAACACATCAACAGAAACATACGCTCCATCACACTGTATCGTCACGCTCCAATTCCCTTCACTTAAGCAATCGCGTACGTTTCTACTAAACTTTAATGCAATATGGGAATATACAAAGAACATATATCTTTACTTCTGGATGCTAATTTCTCTTTAGACAAAAGCATAAACACCAGTTCCTTCCCTTCTAGAATCTTCTCATCTCTACTTTTAACCAGAAATCCTTTGTTGGCCAGTTTTAAGAGTAAAAAATTAATCTGATACCCTTCATAAAAAAAAAAATCTTACAACTTTTGGTTTAAGTCCGTCACGCCTCATGGATGACATCCCTCGCCAGCCATTCTTCCGGGGACAGGATTGCGAAAGTTAGCGGTCAAGGCCTTAACTGAGATGTCATTCCGACATTCGCCTGGTGAAACGGAGAAAAAACTGAAAATCTCAAGATTATCGGCAGTGGTGTTCTAACCCGCGTGCTTTTCTTTCGTCTGTACGAAATCCACGACGTTATTGACAGAACTACAAGGACTGGATAAAGCTGATATGATACAGTCATGTCTACAATGTCAAGGGATACAAAAAGCGAGAAAACAACAGTCCTGCATATCCCCTTGTTTTTTCACACAGCCAATTCTGTACTTCAACACAAATTATGGAAACAAGGTTTTTGAAAACACACACAAAATGGTATTCCGATTGTTTGCTGATCCAGAGTATCATATGAAACCAAGTTATTTTAATTTCACGTGTATCATGAATCAACGATTTTAACAAAGGAAAAAAAGGAGGGGTAATGAAAAGTTAGGTATTTCTCTTAATTTTTCACTAGAAGTACATTTGAAGTACAGAAGTACCGAGCTGTGACTCAATTGTTTCATTCTCGCCTAATAATATCACGGGTTCCCGATTGGACACCGGCCTTCCTGGTTGATTTTCTTTTATAGTTTCCCCTCATTTATACCACGTGAAAGCCAAGATGATACACTGAATTAGTATCAAAGGCAAAATTTCCTCTTTCCTCACAAGTAAAGGAATGAAGATAAAACAACTTCTGTAATAGCTGTTAACGTGGATATAAAGGTTTAAAAATCCGAAAAGAAAATCTAAATACAGTTGGTTAACCACGTTTACCTTCAGTTGTCATGTGAATAATAATAATATATCACGAAAACATAGATGGAATAACGACCGAGCGGCCGACCTGAGTTTTTCCCAGGGTTTTCCCTCAGTCAGAGGCAAATGCCGGGACGCGAATTTCGAATTTGTGCGCCAATGTGCAACCGGGGGGCGGAGCCTATTTGAAGAACCAATAAGATGACATTTTACAATACCATAACATAGAATGTGGAGAAGAATTTAAAATCCGTTGAACGTTTCTTTTAAGGAACCCAAAACACTGTTCCCCAATAAAAGAGTATAAATTAGTGTGTCAACTTTTCTAGTACGAATATTGTAATAGTTCTAGTTAAGTTGTAGTCGCATTGGAAATTTAACACATTTCACAATAATACATGAATCATTTTGAGAGTGCATCGCCTTTCACCCTCCAAAGAAAAATAATTTTGCGACACTGACTTATTCTAAATTTGTCAACTTGTTTTTCAGTCCAAGCGTCTCAATCAATCTTCACTTGTGCCATCGTAATATGGTAATATGTTTATTACTTTGCAAATGGTTTGTATGTTTTAGATAGATAGTATTTGGGACTATTTCTGTTGTTTTAATTTTGGGTTATTTCTGTAGGTGACAACGACATTAATTACAGTACATTAAATAAGGTATTGCAGGAAGGCGGAGTAATATATCAGTTTAGCTACTTCTCTCATATACGACTGGAAACACCTGTGAAGGTCTCTTTTTGCATCCCTTTAGCTACAAAACATATTTAATCTCTTTTGCATAAAACATATTTAAATGCGTTCAAAGTATCTAAAACTGTGTATAACATGAGAGCGCTCACGTGATCCGTTGACGCCAAGACCACGTGGTTAATTCCTTATATCTACTAGTTTTATACGTCGTTGAAGTTACTTCAAAAAAGTTTCATTGTTTCGGATGCACATATTGCAGAATAAGATTTCGAATACAGACTTCGCAGTCGTTCAAATCCCTTGTAAAGGTGTAGACTTCGTACATCTTTGTTCTTCGCATTCAATGTAAAATTTTGATGCCAAAGTACAAGGACCCAAATGATCATGAAAACACGGTCATTGCAATGTTTCCGATAGCCAAGTGCTAAGTGCCGTTTTCAGTGCCAGATCCTCAACTGGCTTTTCTGTGTATTGTATAAGACAAAAGCTTTATTGTTACTCCCAGCTTAGAATGTTTAATCATAATAATAAATAAGTGTATACGAACATGTAGGCCTACATTAAACATCCTTAAAAACTGAAATACCATACCGAAGCTTTTGCCTGAGCCCAAAGGCAATAAATAAAATTCAAATTGAAATTC
The DNA here is from genome assembly GCA_022664845.1 of Lepisma saccharinum. NCBI lineage: Eukaryota > Metazoa > Arthropoda > Insecta > Zygentoma > Lepismatidae > Lepisma > Lepisma saccharinum. The sequence continues at coordinate 44,686 of JAGDQP010001407.1, read as the reverse complement.
GAAACCTTACATAATAAATTATTACTAAAGTAATTATTAATATCACTGACATCTATGCAAAAATAGCACAAAGTTAAACTTTTAAAAATAAAAACTACTGAAGAAGCCTTCACAATTATCTAAATGCGAAGTAAAACACACATTTACTTCCGTTTTCACTAGGTGGCACAACAAATGCTTATTCAATAGTAATCTCATTGACATCTAAAACTTATTGATGTTTACATCGATACGGCAACGCAGCTTTTTTTTTTTTTTAATATTGTGTTTGTGTTACAGTTCACCTTGCCCTTTATTTCGTTTCTTTATGCCTAGACACTCGAAACCATTTTCGCATAAATTATTTCACGTTATTGTAAAATGTCATTTTATTGGTTCTTGCTCGTAGGTCCCACCCACGATTGCACATTGCCACACAAATCCGAAATTCGCTGCCGGGATGGCATCTTCAACTTAGGCCCTGCCCGACACCTTTCCGCATCCCTATCCCGGCCTGAGCCTTAGATGCCTAAAGACCATAACTGAAATTCAAATACGACAGAAGGAATAAAAACGCGATTCCTGCGTAAGAGAGTTTACAATATTAAGTTACAAATCGTCTATCAACTCCGAATCTATTCCTGGAAGAATAGCAAGGTGATGGCGCGATCTGGTATTTGCCTGGACACAGTTCAGAAGAAGAGGAGTGACAGAATTTCAACTGCCACTCTTACGACGCTACGCAACATAATCTATTTAAATTACTAGGACATCCCCCACACTGCCCATTTTTAACATCTCGATTCGCTGATAACACATTTTCCTTCTAGAGTTGCGACAGTTGCACTCTATTACTTCATATAATTCTTTCATACCCGCCATTCTCACCTTACATTGAAGGCATGGGCTAACGCTCGAAACTTCAATATGCAACCGACATATTTTCCTTCTTTCCACAATGTACATTTTTTATTAATCACTTAAATCTTCTGCTTCTTAAGATTTTAAGTAACAATAAATATGACAGCATCGTTATAATTAATTAAAAAGTTTTTTTTTTTCGTTGCATGCAAAGAAGCTAGCTGCAATATTCCTTTTTCCGTCACCAGAGAGTACATCGTTCTGGACAATACCTAGGTAGCTGCTGAAACTTGGCGGTTCACAGTCCGCCGACTGGGCTGCTCCACCTCACCTGTTTAATTAGGCATCGCATCGTCATAAATGACGTCATATACCACAAATAAAGCAAGCCGTGTCGAATAAATAGCAAATCTTAATTGAAGCTGAACCCAATACTGTATACCTATTTCAGCAAGGTTTGTGATTGACGAATTCAACTTCGAGGGAATTTCTGTGTGTGCCTATTGCACAATGTTAATAGCTTGACAACGAAATTCCTATATTGCAAAAACACCCGTGTACGCGGTATTCCCGCAATCAAACTTTGTTCAGATAGATATATTAGGTTCACCTTTAATTACGATTTGCTGAACTGACACGATTTACGTCATTATTTTTCGAAATAGTACGTCCTTTGCGACAATGTCTCCCTCAAATCGGACGCTCAGAACTCCGAAACTACGCCTCCTTTTACATTTCTTCAAACGAACTGTTTTCTTGGCCTGAAGAATAACTTTCGTTCCTACAAAATGAACTCCTAATGTTTGTCCACCCTATATATTTATGTTCTTTTAGTGTTTTCATTTGGTAATTTTTAAAAAAGAAACAAACGTTACATTTGCACACAATAATCATACAGAAACAGGGGCGGACTGGCCCGGCCGGGAACCTGGGAATTTCCAGGTGGGCCCTGTGTCGATCCTCTTGTCGTAGAAGCGTAATGATACCCAATAATAAAAAAAAAAAGACTACTTAATACACTTTTGCTTCTACTGGTAGCGTTAGGGTCTCGCCAGTCTTCCAAAATTAGCGATTTTGACACACAAGACTTGTTATGACCAATATAAAGGCAATGCTGAAATTATAATCTCAGCAGACTACTCTAGAGCCCTCACTCACAAATCGCAAGGGGCCTTGTGAATTTTAACGGTAAGTGCACATTGCTTTAATACATACATATTCTTTTAAGGCACTATATTTACTTAATACTTTGCTTTTGAGTCCTCATCATCCTAAGGACCTCTGCAAGTTCTGCTTTGGGGCTCACTACAATTAAGGGTATTGAAGGCCCTTGAAAGGTACATTTTGGGGCTCACGCAACACAACGTCCACTACCAAGAGGGCCTTCGGTTACTAGTCGGTGGGCTCTTTGGTTTCCCCGGTGGGCCCTTTGTTTACCAGTCCACCCTTGTACAGAAACAGTAACACATCTTAAGGGTTCTCCTCGCGCCCGCCCCCACTTTTTTACATTTTTCTAAATATATATATTTTTTTTTAAACAAAGAGCATTATCAAAAATGTTAGAACATAGCGCACTATAGAACTTACAAATTACTATGAAATATAATGGACAGCTCTCGTGATCTTGTCCATTGATAAGTGATAAGTTCTCAATTATAATGACGTCATTATTTACTTGAAGTGTTAATACTTATCAATCGAGAAGATCTCGAGATCGTTGTCCATTGTATTTCATAGGAATTTGTAAGTACTAGTATGTTATATTCTAAAAAAAAAATTGATAATGATCTTAGATTTTGAAATATTTCTTTAAAAGTTTAAAAAGTGGCGGCGGGAGCGAGGAGGGCCCGTAAACTTCACTAGAAGTAGATTTCTCAGTCTTTTTCGTTCTACTTTACGAAACGTACTTTAGTCCGTGAAAGCTATTTTGTTTACTTGCACTGAAATTTGAATAACCGATGAAGAATGAAAAAGGCGAGAAAACCTACTTCCAATGAGATTTAAGGCTGAAATAGTGTAGGAGTCTTGCTGTACAGACTACTCGTGATGACCAAACAAATAAAAAAAGATAAAACTGGTGGATTACTGAAGTCAATTGATCTAGATCCTTTATAAACAAGTGTGGTAGAGTCCAGTCGGGGGATTATGCACATGGCTTTGGCACTAAGCGTCTAGTTTGGATGATCTACGTGTCGTTGGAAAAGTTTTGCAAAACCTTTGAAAGAACACCTCAACAATCTTCCCAGCCCTAGTAGTTCCTGGGCTGAAAGTTGTCGACAGACTGACAAAGTAGTACGATAAGGTTTCCCAGCTTTAACTGATGAAAGCTAAAATGGGTCCAGAATAGTACATACATGTTTACTGATGGAATGTTACTCAGTCATAATAATCACTGCACGTGTTAGTAGTAAAGTGGGTTCTGAACTATTCCGTTCAATGGATCCCAACTGGATTTGAAACACAGACCACACGCACAAAAAGCGAGCGTGCTATCCATTCGGACATCCGAAACAAGAGAGAATATGTGAGGATCTACTAAAAAAAATTACATAAAATGAAGAAATTATGGATTGCTGTCATCGAAGTTTTCGTAAGAACTGACGAAATTATTCACTCGTCTCCGGTGCTTTTCAATCGTCTAACTCAAGAGTATACTTCACTACATTAACAACTATTTTCAGCTTTCAATGCTTACAATAACACAACTGTCGCTCTATGAAGAAATCTAATTATTGAAATCTAAACTTTAAACAATAAGAAAGACACACACTGATACTCTGACGCCCATCATGTATGTAATAAGCACAGCTATTTTAACTGCTAGCATGCATCATCACTTCAGGTGTAAGACAATGGTTATTTCATATAGATGAATATGTCAATATATTCAGTGAAAAATCATGTCTGTAATCCTGTCTGTCACAAATGCACAATCAACTATTCACCTTCATAAAGTAAACAAAGGAAATATTAAGAAATGATTCTGAAGACTGGAAATAAACTAGGCAACACTGCATACCTTATGTAACAGTCACACACTGATGCTGTATTATGTAATATTCGAGGAACTCCAAGAGATGTATTAACCATCATACTACCAGTCAATGGCTCAAACTCTTAAAATTGTGTATGAGTACGAAGAATATAAGCAATGCACGCAAGTAAAAGGGCGAGCGTATTAGTTAATGTGGGAACTGGAGAAGAGCTGGGAGATTGGGTTGATAAACATCCTAAATGGTCCACTTCCACTGTAACATTTACAATTAATCCGAATTAACAAACACTTCCACTTACAATCACATAATAATTCCATCATTAATACACGTAATTTATATTTAGAAATTAGCCTTTATTGCGAAATGAGTATTTTTCTCTTTGTTTAAACTTCTATTCCTGGCTTGCTTGCAATGGTTCTAAAGTAAGATTGCTCGGAAGTCAATTCTGGATTTCGGAACTCTTTTAAAAGATTTGAATCCTGATCTTCCAGAATTTCGAACACGTTTAACCCTGCTGCACACAGGGTGACTTCAGTAAAGCGAGCAACATGATTTGGTCGCTGAGAGAACTGCAATGTTCCGCGATTTCGACTAGTGCACTTGGGGCAGGAGCCAAAATCGCTTCTCCATGTATGTATTCTTTTAATGCACCACACATTAGACGAACTGGACGCTCGATTTTGAAAGGGTTGTCAGTTATTTTTATTGCTGACCTCTTTTTTGCCATGACATGTTAAGAACTAAACAATAAAGTTTGTTATATTATTCTCTCTGTCTCTCTCTCAGTTCTAATATGCCTTCAGTCTCAAATCCTGGGAGAAAAGCAATTAAACTGCCCAAGTGTTAATCTCTTCTTGTTTAAAGGATGAACCTATTTCCGCCTTCGTAGTTTCCGTTTTCTTATTATCACTAATGTTACGCAAAGAATTTCTCTAGTGCTAACCATATTGCCTCCATCAACACTGGTAGAATGAATGAAAAACAGGTATTATAAATTGGGTGACCATGTCGCTCGCACAAAAATGCACTATTGCCTTCGTCGCTCGACCAAGACGCCGAGTGCGGCAGGTCTTAGAGAGCAAGTGGTAGACAATATTTTTGTTTTCTATTACTCTGTCAGCAAGCACGTAGATTTGAGCAGCTTCTTTTCGCAAATTGTTTTTAACTGGTCTTTTAAACCCTCTTTTTGTGATTCCGGAATCACAAAAAATAAAATTTAAAAAAATGGCATTTTGATTACAGAAAACGGATTTCTATAACTCCTCAATATCCCCATTCTGAGAATTCAATCCGTCTCAAGTCTGACAGGTGACGCCTCTGTACGAGTCAGACAAAATTTCCTAGGAACAGAACTGGAAAGAAAAAACAGGACATATCCCCTAATTCTCCTCGTGAAACTGTGGGGTTTCGAAAACCATAGTCGGGACGATCGCGAGCTAATTCAACTAATACTAGTACTTAAAATACCATGGTACACTGACGAACATCACAGCACTAATGTCAAGTGGGTACACGGATTCTAATCAAACTCTCCAAGTCAAATAAGGTGAATTCATTTCATGATGGCACTCTTCTGCAGAGTATAAATATTCCATATTGACTCCATTCGATTTAGCATTTAGAAGTAAGACTCAATGAAAGAAATTTGGTTCCATCCAATCTCCAACTTTCGAGAAAATGGGACATAACCCTTCGTAATTATTATTACCTCAAATACATTTGCTCGCTTATATCATCTGGCGTTAGAAACGCTGTATCATAAACGTGTCATACATAGTCTCAAGCCACAAACCAGAAGAGATGGGATGTTCAAAATCGGTATTATTACAGTAAATTAATTCGGACTGTGGTGGTGGTAATAGTAGTAGTAATCACCTTTAATACTGCTAGCAGTTACTGGATCCAATATTGTCGTGCCCACGTGGTCTATCGGTGTTCTATTAAAAACAGAAATATTGCAACTAACTACAATTAAGGTACCAGAGCTGAAACGGGTCACCGGGTCAATTTTTGGACCGGATCACTGGGTCTATGCTTCGGACCCGGTCTGACCCGGAGGGCGAAGCAGGTACTTCACTCTTTCCTTATTATATACACTGTTGCGTTTTAACAGTCTTTCCATCTGCGGTGACTGGGAACAGGGTTGTTACCAGACTACAAAAAATACGACGCCCGAACGTTCCTAACGATAGTAATAACATATGGAAATAGTCTCATATCCCCGGAAAGAACAAAAATGCCATCGGGGGTGTGCAAATGCTCCCTCGAAAAGGCTATTCAGAAAGAATTTTGTTTGAAGTATTAAATGGGATAAAAGCATTAAAATCTTTTAAAACTCTCAAATATCCATGTTATAACGTTAGGTTCCTTGAGAAGTTCCCATACATAGATACATAGCTCACTTCTCAAGGAATCTAACATTATAAAATGTATGTGTGTTAATTTCTTTGACCTAATCGGTAAGACGCTAGATTTCTAACTAAACGACACGCGTTCGAACCCGGCTTTAGCTTTTTCTTTTATATATATAATCTATCCAAATATTTTTTTAAACAGTGATCCTGAAAGTAATGGTTTTACACCTAAAATGATTTCGAAATTGCGTAAAATATATGTAACAAATACTTCTACTCACAACACTTTTACACTTAATTTAAACGTAACAACCCCCCCCCCCCTTTTTTTTTACGTTCATTTAAACGTCACTTTCTAGAGTGTAGTTTTATGGATAGGATATACAGTTTAAAGTGGGTACTTGTGTCCGCAGCGAGTATCGACCACGTGAATTTTTTGAATTTATTTATCGCCTTTAGGCATCTCAGGCTCAGACCAGGATTGGGTTGGGGAGCAGATATTGGAAGGTAGGCGGCCAGGGCATAGTTTTGTACGTACTATTTCGGCATTTGCCTGATGTAACTAGAAGAAACTCTGGAAAACATCAGTTAGGATGGATGGCTGCTGGGATTATACCTTGGATGCTAAGCCAAAGCTGTACTGAGCTACGGTTGCTCTAGTATCGAAAACGTGGCCTTTTGATTATTCACCTACTCACCCATTCACCTACCGGTGATGTACATTAAATGCATTTAAAAACGCGACTTACTTCAACGTTTTCATTTCTTTGTTTACATGTAAAAAAGGGCGGCAATCAACATTCGCAGAATATTAATTACTGATTCTACTTGTTAAGCTGAAATCAATGTTCACAAACCCGTTCCAAGTACCACCTGTCTACTTCATAGCTTTCCTTTAACTTGTACGAAAACAACGTATAGTTGTGACATATATTGTAGCTTACAAAAGCACAAAAAACTCGATCCCAATTTAGCCAAAATCTGCATTAGCAAATGAGCAATGAGGCAACGAACCACTTATTATCCTCTACAAGGTGTTCAGACCGGAACATGACACTCGTAAACAACGAGAGAGATACTGAGGGGAGGTGGGAAAGAGGCGAATCAAGACTCAGCAGTGTCCCTGAGTTTCTTCCGGAATGGATAGCAATGGACCTTGGCCCAAAACAAAAACCTCTGATAAAGATGCTTAAGCGACCGACCCTGTTCCACACACGCATACACTGGAAACACGGAAGTAGCATGTCTTTTCAGACGAGATATTACTGCGGACACACACACATATATATATATATATGTATATAGCATAACGCATCTAGAACCTAGATCTCGCTAAAGTACAATGCATACTGTCACTTGCAAATAGGTCTCGTATCCTGTAGACCTGACGAACATCACACTGGAAAATGGAGACTTCAGAAGCACGATAGCTAGAGGGGCTGAGAAGATTACAGTTTCTGAATAAATTCCCTTCACCTTAACTACTTCATTATATATATTCTGCTCTGTCTCTCATTAAACCGATTTAATTATTTCTTGTTCATTCTTCTTGATCATTATGCCAAGTCTATCATCACGTCAAACCTACTGTAATTAAGCATGTATTATCACAAGTTCCTTTACCTACTGGTCATAAGGAATGGATTCTACAAGATAGTATTCTGCAGGCAAAATCAACAACACATTCTCTCACATACTATGCTCTCTCGTGACATGTGTGTTAGCTATATGGAAAAGGTTAAAATTACACGAACTTCTACACTAACGGATTTTAAGCTTATCTTTTACTAGGTACAATTTCATCGCTGCCATCGAATCGTCTAACGAAATGCAATTTACAAACACAAGTTTCGCGAACAAATACATTGCCTTCATCAAGTGAAAAAAAGGTAGGGTAAAGTACTGTGTGAATATATGACGCGGTCCGCAAAAATGGCCTTTGTCAGCGCTCCTAACTGATTTTAAATGCAAGAACACGGAACTACTTTAAAACCTGAACTTCTTGGCACGTAGTCCTGACGGAGATCCGGGATCTATCCACTGGAAAGGCAAACTAAAAGTAGGTATTTACCCATCTAATTGTTTTAATAATTTACGAAATCTTAGAAACTCTGAAATGAATTTATTCGTCTTTCCATTATTTGAACGTAAAAAAAAAAAAAAAAAAAAAAAAAAGTAAAAAAAACACCTCCTCAATTTCTGAGTTTGTTTTGTTAGGGTCCAAGTTGGGGAAAAATATTTAAAACACTAGAGTTGGGGTTGCAAATCTCTTCCAAATCGCGGTGCCAAACTTGCTCAAATAAAAATACAAATTTACACAAATATTTTTACATGTATTGTTTTCCTCCCCATACAATTATCGTCGGAGACTGAAAATACTGCTGATCTCGGTTCTTATCTAGGTCTTGACACAATATTGTCTGCTTGTATATTATAGTCTTCACAATGAAAAATAATACTTTTGCTTCGTTATGTTATGTGATAAATAGATTTTTTTTTTTAAATAATTAACTTGGTTTGTGGATTATCTCAGAAGGTTTCTTGTATTGCTGAGGATTCGTTGAAAATCCTGGCGTGAGAGTGTCTTTTAATATTAATCTGCTGATGTGGTTCACACTGTATAAGAGCGAAGTAAGATCAAGTAACTGTAGGATAGGACTTAGTAACTGTTTTTGGGAAATGTTCTATTTGACGAAATGACTATTAGTCATATTTCAGTGTGAGTTCGCTCTTTAAGACTACAAGCAGGGCACTTAGAGTCCATCTTTCTTTCTTAATTCTTAAGAAAAATTCTCCTTTTATTATTTTCTTGATTTTTACGAAAAATTTCCCTTACTAGGCCTATACTTTCCGTGACTTTCTATACGATAGAAACGGTTCCATTTAGTATTATGTTGTTAGCTCTCGATAAATTTACTAATGTTAAATTATGGAATCCAGAGCAGTATAATCACTGTACAAATTACTACTACGAAAGATGTACAATGCAAGTCCCCCTGATCTAGTGGTTACGGTCGTTGACTTCGGATGTATACTGGTCATGCTGGTAGGTTCAAGTTCTGTTGCTGGAACTATTGAATGAAGTTTCCCACTGTTTCATCACTAAAATGCTGGCACGATGGTTAGATAAATACCTTCCCTATCCCGCACATTTGCTCGGCGTGGGGCGTCATCCCTCAAATATGTGATGATGCCTGGCTCAAACGAAAATTAAGTACAACATATAACATTATATATTTTCCTCTGTTTCAGTTACGTGCTCTGAGAACTAATAGAAGGTGCAACGACTACTTTTACATCAAAACTCCGCGGTTATCTTTAGAAAAGGAATAATTTTTAATAAGATTTCCCACACTATCTCTCACTCACTAACCATCCTGATTTTTACCGTCCCTGAACTACCTTTATGAAACTTTGCGAAAGGGGTCGTAACTATTAAAGGGGAGATAACTATGACCAGCCATAACTATTATATTTATTTTGTTCACACTATACATTTATATTATTTTCTAGTGTAAAATGGTTACCACATGCTGTACTAGGATGTATACAGAAATTTCTTTATTTTTTATTTTTAACACACAACTGTCTACGGCTCCTGTATAAAAAATAAACATTCTTTCAGGGTACTGGCTCTCTCATTAACCTGAATTATAATTATCGTGTTGAACAAGCTGGTAAGTTTCTAAAGACTGAACGTAAAGTTTTGTTAAAATGGACGCCGACTCACTCCCACTGGGTTTGAAACCGAGACCACGGGATCTCACCCTTGTAAAGAGTCCTGCAGCCTGGTCGGCCCGTGCAGACCACTACTATTAAAATAAAGGGAAAATATTTGTTATAATGATACCCGGCCGATGTTTTATGTTATGTAATTGGCCTAAAAGCCCGGGAAACTGAGCAGAAAAGAAAAAAAAATCCTTTCGGTAGGCCTACAGGCTTAGGTAGATCTCGAAGTTTTTTTTCTATTTTCAAAAATTCAAATCTCGCCGTATATGAGCGCTATCGAGAAACTATTTATTGTTTTTTTTTATATTATTCATCAAGAGCTGTTCAACGATACCCCACAAGAGGTATATATATATATACTCGCTTTGTTTCGCTGGGAGTGGGTTCGCCCCCCAGACCCCCGTAGTGGGTTCGCCCCCAACTTCAGTGCTTTTGAGAGGATGTGCCTCCTTTATCTTAACCAAAATCTCCCTGCAGCACTACACCACCATGGTGTCCATCTGCACCCCCTTAAGGGGGGCTGCAACCCCAAAGGGGAGGTTTGCCCCATTTACTGTAACCTACTCTTGGTCATACACCTTCAAAGAAAATTTCGTTTCTCTACCTTCAGTGATTTGGAAATTGGGCTTTCGGGCGGCCATTTTGGATCCAAGTTGACGACTTTTTGAAAGTTTTCTTATATTGTCGTGACCTACTTGTGATGGTACACCTTCAACTAAAATTTCATTTATCCAGCTCAAACGATGTGCAAAATGTGATTTTTGGCGGCCATTTTGGATCCAAGATGGCGACTATTCCCAAATGATGTAATATTTCCCTAAGCTACTCGTCATAATGCACCTTTATGCCAAATTTCGTTTCTCTAGTTCAAACGGTTTGGAAAATGTTTTTAAGTCCGCCATTTTGGATCCAAGATGGCGTCTTTGGATACATCATGTAATATTTTAGTAACATACAAGTGATAATGCACCGTGTTACCAAATTTGATATTTCTAGCTGCAGCCGTTTAGGCTGTGTATTCTATACAACAATGGGTTCGGCGGCCATTTTGGATCTAAGATGGCGAATTTTTCAACATTTCGTAATATTTTCTTAAACTACTAGTGACAATACACCTTTATGCCAAATTTCGTATCTCTAGCTCAAACGATATGGAAAATAGATTTCTTGCTTCCGCCATTTTGGATCCAAGATGGCGTTCTTGAATTCATTAGGTAACATTTTCGTAATCAAACAGTGATGTTTTACCTTTATGCCAAATTTGATTTTAATAGCCCCAGCGGTTTAGGCTGTGTATTCTATATAACAATGGGTTCTATCTATTTTGCAAACTACTAAAACCGCTTGTTCTCGAAACAGATTTTTGTCTAACGTGTTTCCGAAACATTTCGCCCATGGAACACTATTTACACGAGACACACACAGTAACAATCAACGATCATTACATTTCTGTGAAAGCTTGAATAAATGTTACAATATTAAGAACATTTTTGTTTAATTAATGGAAACTGTTTAATTATGGCACGTAAAGAGCGCTGTTTTGAAGTTGATACTGACAGATAGATATATGTGGCTCTGAATGCATGTTCCGATAATTTGTGAAACAAAAGCTTCAGTTTGTGTTCTATCTGTGTTACACCGATGGTGCAGATTTGAGGGCGATTCGTGATGGGGAAGTTGCAGAGTTCCCTTGTAAGAACAACTAGAAATATGTTGGAACACAAACGAACAATTTTAAAGAAAAAAGAATTACTAAGTGGGATGTAAGTTCTAAATGTAAGCGACACAGATATAATACGATATATCTATTTATGCTGTCGGCAGAACTAAAACGTACTGTACGTACTGCACAATGTAACAGAACCATGACTCCATAACGGTTCCGGTTTGAAACGGATTATCCTAGATTTAAACGGTTAGTAGATTTAACGTTGTAAGTAACTACATTTCACGGTCGGATGCCTTTGTGTCGCCCGCTAGCACCCTTTAATCGCTTCTAACCAGTGTGAGAATTAGCGGAGGAATGGGAATGCACGGGATTTCCCCCCTGGCCAATAAGTTTCCCACCCTGACAAATTTAATTTTCGTCCCTGCCAGTGATACATTTCTCCCCCCTGGAAGTCGTTACGATCACGATTAGAAAATCGTAACATTTTCATTTGGCAGAAGTTGAAACTATTTTCATGGAAGTGACAAACATATGAACTTTTACTAGCAGCTAATAAGCCTACTTGGATACTTGGAAATCATTTATTTTGTGTTCTGAAGTAGCTTAATGTGAATGATTTAGTATGGTCGGTTTGATGTAGTAACCCTCTATTGGAAAATGAGCCAGCATGTATCTCTCTCTCTCTTTCTATGTATATACAATAATTAAATCACAGCCATATTCGATCCACTACTGGATGAGGCCTCTCCCCGTAGAGAGGAGATTAGTCTACTGCTCCCACGATGACCACACGGATTGGGAGAGGAGAGCCTAAGCTCTCACTATGATCACCACTATTTTTTATTCTTTCTTTCAGCGCCGGCAATCGAACCCGGGACTACTCAATCTGTAGTCAGTAACGCTAACCACTAGTCCAACGATACGGCCTCTCTCTCTCACTATATATATATATATATATATATATATATATATATATATAATGACCACCCTAGTCGTTAGCGTGTCTAACTACGGATTGAGGGGTCCCGGGTTGGATCCCCGACGTTGGGTCTGGAACGGTGCCCACCCAGTATCGTGATGCAACTGAGGAGCTGCTATGAATAAAATATAGTGGTGATCGCAGTGAGAACTTAGGCTCTCCTCTCCCAACCCGTCTGGTCAGCGTGGGAGCAGTAGGCCAACTCCTCCCTTCGGGGAGAGGCCTCATCCGGTAGTGGATTGAATATGGCTGATTTATATATATATATATATATATGAGTCGCCGTGGCTCAGGCGGTAGCGCGTCTGACTACGAATCGGGCAGCCCAGGTTCAAATCCCGGCCAGGACACTGGAAATGTTTCTATGCCTGGCGCTCTGAAATTGAGTACCAGGGTGTCTTTGGTACTCCTAGACACCTTGGGAAGGTAAAGGCGGTCGAGCGTGGGACTGACCACCCCTCACTTCGTACCGCGCTACCTTCATATCCCCCATGCGCCGTTCACGACGCGTGCGTATCGCGAAGGGGATAGCTATAGGATGTCTGTTGAAATCCGCGCGTTAAATTTTATCCCCCCCCCCGCATAAAAAGTTAATTCGCGCACTGCTTCTAACAACACGCGAAACACTGTAGATCATTATAAACGCAGAACACAAGAAGCGTGAATACATACTGCATCACCATTCTCTTCGTCTTCCACTAATACTAAACCGATGACATCTAAGCAAAGGTCCTGGCCGCTACCTTCCTCTTCCTAATGAGTGCTTGCTAAGGGATGCCATGCACAGATACGTGACGGGCTTACGCCATAGCTGTCTGTCGGTCCCATAAATGTATTTTTTGTTCAATCGAACAGTGAAGCGGGCTTAAGCCATTGTGCTGCGCGCAATGATGTTATGTTCCTGAAACATTTATTATTATATTCTAAATGTAGAGAAAAAAAAAAAAGGAAAATTGAGGCAAGATGCGTATCAAATATGATTTATATGACTGTTAAAATATAGCTTACACGAAGGCAAGTGACTGCCTGCCATTATCACACATGAATATTTCATGTATACACAGTCCACATGAAATATTCAAAAGTTGGCCGCAGTAGTATAGTAAGCTTGTAGTTAACGCACGGTTTCCGACAGGATTTTCAATTTGGGAGGTGTAAAGTCAAAATTAGGAAGGTGTAAGTGAAGTTTTGTATGGTTTCTATCGATTTTTCACAGCAAAAAATTAAAGTTGGAGCTGTGTTGTCGAGACTTTGGAAGTAACACCCCCACATATGTCGGGATGGTACCTTCAAAACAGACCCTGGCCGTCTACCTTCTAACATCCTATCCCCCACTCTATTCCGGCCTGAGCCTCAAATGCCAAAAGGCCGTAAAATAAATTCAAATTCCAACAAATACAAAAGAAATCATGGACGCTTTATTCATACGGAAACGTTACTCAATACATCAGGCTGAAAGTATTGAAAACAAATACACTGTATGTACCCTTCTAATTTCTATTACTGTGACGATCAAAACAATTTCCGCTTACAGCTCTTCGTACGCCGCGCCGTGATTTGGTTTTCCTTCCTTTGCAACCTAACAAAATTGCTGGTTTCCTTGCGCGTATGCAACGCTGCAAAACACGTTGCAGTGGGAGAGAGAGCGAGAGAGGTCCAGGAAGGGGAGGCAGCGTGAAGTTCATTCCCACGCAGGTTCTCGAGACAACCCCTTCCTTTCCTCTTCAACAGCCGAGGCTCAGCCACCTGTGGCACCTGTGAAAGGGGAAAAAACACGCTCTACCAGACTCCCCCAACGAACCGCAAATAATGCTTTATACTGCAACAACCTGCTGCACATCCTGTCGGCGTCTGTTTAATAGGGGGGAATCATTTTAAACAGATCTCCTCAATTTATATAAGGGTTGTGGGAGAAATTATAGAGTTCTGATTGCAGAAAAATCTCAGTCAATCTTCAACAAAGACAGAACATACAAAAATAAATCTACTACAATGTCATAGATTGTGTACATCAGAACACAGCAATCTTGTTTTGGCCAGAAGAATTACGTCACTCCTTATACATTTATATTTCTACAATGAAGAGTAATTTATTCTATTTCTAACGAACGTGATCACTAATCTTCCTTTTAATAAATATTTGAAGTATTCGCATATCAGTTAAACGTCGGTAGCGATTAGTTAGCTCCAGATGCCAATTACGTAAGCAATCACAACACTGACGTTACGTCTTGTTACTTACTGCTACTACGAAACAAAGTATCGTCTAATAATTGAATTGCAAAATCTGAAAACATCTCTGCACTGGGTTTTCCAACCGTTCTAGTTTCGCATACACTCCCTCCGGGGCCCCAAAAGACTGGCCTTTTCCAAATGTGTGAAAGCTAATGTAACCATAGACCTCATAATAGATAGACTTATCACGCTTCCCTATTTCTGGCTGCGCTAAAACTAATGGACTTTTGTTCAGAACACGTGATTTTGAATCCATCCGCTAGGTAGATCTGCCATAGACGTCATATTCTACTACGAGGTCTATGGCAGAGCTACCTAGCGGATGGATTCAAAATCGCGTGCTCTGAATAAAAGTCCATTAGTTTTAGCACAGCCAGAAATGGTAAAGCATGCTAAGTCTATCTATTATGAGGTCTATGATGTAGAATTCATCCGATGAGTTTTAAAATTAACACAGACGCACAAAGCAACTATGATTTTTGTGTTAGGTGGATGGTATTCTTATCTAGTGTGATTCCAAAAGGCTAAAATAAACATTATAGAACTGTAACTGAATAAAGTGTAAATGAATGTTTGGACGATTTTTATTAAAATGTGATGTTTAAAAGTTTTATCAGAAAAAAATATATGCTTATTTGTTGAATTAGTTACAGTATTATGACAACTGTTTCTTTTTCTAAACTTCTTTTTTGAAATTAACAGTAAAAACTATAAAACAATTGATGTGGCTTGGCGTATTAACAAAATATACGACGCAACAACCCTCAGCGAAATTCGAATTTGAGATTTTGCAGCAAATATATCAGCAGGCTATGAGGAGATTACCGATAGTTCTGTTTCGTATTACCTAAGTATTCGTTGACCAAAAATTGGTATAGATATTTAAAAACAAGGCGTTTCGAATAAACCTGTGAATTTTCCTTGAATTCCCTACTTTTACAATAGAGGAGGTAGCCTTCCTCCCCTACTTCTATACCTAGCCTAAAATATCTGGAAAAAAAAATGAGACCGGACTGTCATTCATTCATGAAGTAACCGAGCGGCAGTAACTTGGTTAGTCGAGATCTACATTTAATCTCGGAGCATTCGGGACCTCGATGTTGCAGAAAGGTACGCGCGCTCGCTTTTTGTGCGTGTGGTCATGGGTTCAATCCCGCCGGCACTTGGGGGTTCTAGGATCGAACAAATCGGCTTAACATTTTTCCTGGGTTTCTCCTCACCCCAGTCAGTGCCGGGATGGTACCTTCAAGCTAGATCCCGAGCGGCTTTCTTTCCACAATCTCTTCCTTGCCCATCTCGACCTGAGCGAAAATTGTCTAAGGGGCCATAAATACAATTTAATTCGATTCTTAACTAGTGGTTCCAAAACCTGGTAGCGCACACCGAAAGTTAATTGTGTGTGTGTGCAAATGCTAATTGATGTGATAATCAATCCGTCGAGGATTTTCCATCTATCCACACACAGACGCCTTTCTCAGATACGTTTTTCTACTTAAGTCAGCCTTGACACAATAGCAGCATATGACTTCTACTGTATATGTAGGTCTCTACCGCTTTTTAAAAAAAATGTTATTATGTTCCGAGATGAAACGTTCGGGAACCACCGCTCATCTGTTTTGCATGTAGAGGGAAAAGCATAAGTAGATATTTAATTACAAACATCGTAAAAAAAAAAAAAAAAAAAAAACACACACTAACAAAAAAAAATCAGTTTTTAGGAAAGGCACGACCCATTTCTTAAAGAGTTTATGAAAACTGTGGCTTAAACGGAGAAAGGACGCTGCTCAAGATAACAGTAAACGAATTTGAGAGTATGAGTCCAATCCTTCTTCTAAATTCTACATAAAATTTGTATAATTTTAGGTGCAATATATATGTTTTGTATTTCATACCCAACCGAACACGTATCCCCCCCAACCATCTTTGAAACTAATTTCTAAATATCCTTGCTAAACTCATTCATATACGGTTGATCAACGTCCTACCATTCACTACAAGACTTCAAAATAAAACTGTTATATTTTCTATGTATTTACATTTTATTTATTCCTGTAAGTTCTTAATGTCTGCATTTCACAAATATTCCTGTGTACTCCCCTACATTACAGACGACCCTGACATACATATTTACGTGCTTCCCCTCTTCGATTAGTTTCACAGATCTTTTGTCATTTGTCAGAAATAAAATTACATCATCAAACGAAGAAGAGATTCATTACTTTCTGTGAAATCATTATATTTTTTTTCCTATATCACATCTTTACAATACTTTCATTTTCAATAGTAATTAGAAGGCAGTGACGCAACACGCTATCACTTTCCGTCGAGTAAAAATGCAAAAATCAAAAAGAATACAAACAGCTTTCTTGGCATGCTGAAAAATGTTGTTTTATGACAACGATTACACTGAAAATTCAGGTCACCCAGTAACATTGGCACTATTGCCCGCGTGGCCTCTTTGTAATAGCTGATGGCCACAGGGGTTTTACGGCGCGCAGACGCAAACCGCCACTGCCTGCCGTCCCGCCTACATGCATTACTGTTTCCCTTTCTTTACTCCGCTCAAGCACTCACTCACTCACTCTCTCAAAATGCCACAGAAAGTGCGCAAGTCAGCCATATTGGAGCTGCTGAGCGCAGTCGCTTTTCGTAATTTCTCCTGACCTAGTTTCACGATTGATTGCAAGTACACAGTACGCTGGCCAAGGGCTTTCTGGGATTAAGATAATGATATATATATATATTCTTTTTTTCTTACGAGGAAGAAAATAAATATATTTCAGAATTTACGATCACTGAATATACGAACCAAAAAAAGAAAATATCAAAACTTAATTGTGATCCACTGAAGATGATTTTTTTCGTGCGTATCGTACGCACATCCTTGTTATCCAAGTTTTAATATCGATTGGTAACTATTCTGAAGAGTTTTATCGATAAGTTATCTACGGGTTAAAAGAAGTGCGGAGTTCTCGCTCTTACGTATTATTTATTTATCGAAACAACTTTGAGATATCTGTGATAAGATTTCTAATACACCATTCTCTCTCCAACAAACGTTATGACCACGCACAATAAACGACGTGGTGCAGCTTTTGCTTTGTATCCGAATATCAAAGGTATTCATGTAAATTGTTCAATGTCTTTGTTAATAGAGGGTAGACACGGATTTTATCAAGTGACACCACACAATACGTTTAAATGTCGCGTAAATGTATGAACATTCTTCATAAGTAATTCTTGGTACATTCCGTTTCAGGCGTCTGCCGCTGAAGAATATTACGCTTGTCAACTTAATATTGCCTCTTCATTAGGCTTATTTCAACTTACGCCAACAAATGTGACGAGATCTGAAGATACAAAAAGTAATTGAAGCTTCTGGCATAAGTGGGAGGAAGTAACTCGGAATTCACAAAATACGTTGCTTCAATGTATACTCTGATTCATAGAAAATGGCGAATGGAATTTAAAAAGCTGAAAATTTTAACAAGAATAAAATTTGAACAGGTGGAATGTTTACTTTTTACCTGCACTGACTATCGGCTCAATACTGTACATTTCTCTAGACTTCTGAAAAGTTTCTCACTGTCAATTTTCTATTAACCTGGCTGTACATTAAAAAAAAAAAGCATTTTTGACAGAAGAATGAAGTAGCTTCGCTTTGATGATGGGTGTTCTGCCCGGAGGCAGGTTAACCCAAACCTTGTACATTTCTTAGTTGTTCTTTTTTTTCCTCAATAAAATGGAGTTACCCCTCTATTGCACCTAATCCTGCAATTAACAGATTTCCTTATAAAAAAAATCATGATTGCAAATTTCACTGTATGAATCTCCAAGCTCAACCCTATGTAACGAATATATCAACACACTAAAAGATAACCGATCTAAAAATAGCCGTTTCTAGCACACGCTTCCACTTGCGGGAAATGCAAATACTAAGCAACGTTTCGATTAACAACATACAAATAGAGTAGTTAATTCCGCTTGTGATCCTTCTCAGCTGCTGAATTGTGCGTAACTCCTTGTATGTAAGTTAATGCCATTACAGATTTCGTATTATAGGCAATCTACAGCATATTCAGTAGTAGAGCACATATATTTCGAACCTAAAAGACTTACTGTCATTTGATTACTGTTTCTACTCAATGTCATAACATGGAAAGATATTGTAATATGAGAGAGAAACGCACCAGATAGACACGTAATATTTATGGCTTTCCAAGTCAAAAATAACTACCGTTAACTCCTTATCTGAACGCGATAAACTCAAAGTACATAAACATCCACGACATCCTTATGTTTCTACATTCCTATACCTAAATATTATTTTGATAAACCCTAAATGAAGGCAATACGTACAAAAATAACTATGAAAGAAAAACCTCCTTTTAAAACACCCCCTATTATAGTCTTCAACACTGCCTTTTACTTCAAATACTGGCTGGCATCATATCTAAACACGTCACAAGTAAATTGAAAGAACTAAGAATCTCTACTCAGCAGTTTAGCCCACTTTAATTTTTCATCGTTTCTCTAAATATAGATGCGCCATGTCTCTCAGTCAACAGTATCAGATTGTTTAAGTCAATAATAGGTACGCCTGTCGCTGAAGATATACTAAGTTTGTAATGTGTCCTAGCTTTTTTGGAGGGCAGTACGGTGTGCAAAGAGTGTCTGGATACAACCACGAAGTAACGTTTGCTATTTACTTAACGCCCGCGCTCGCCTTCGGTGCGAGGGGTTTCGGGTTCAATTCCCACTGCTGGGAGCTCCATTCCCGGATTGCTATGTGTTGATGTCAGGAACGGTATCCGGCCATAAAACATATATCAAAACCAAAAAAACATGTGGAATACGCTGACCCCATTTCTCACATGGGAAAACCAGCGGAACCAAACCTGGTATACAGAAATGAAGACCTAATTTTTGTATACCTGCATCCACATTTGAATAACTGTGATTAGTGCTCTGCCCGGAGGCGTGTTTTTCACTCGATGGTCTCTAGCAAATGTAAACCGATGCCATTTGTTTATATTCAATGTGTCCCCACCGAGAAGCAAAGCCGGCGCCCGTTGATTACAAACAGGGCTGGAATGGTAAGATTTTTGGGGGGTACACGCTGCTCAATAAAAATCTGGATTTGGGAACACGTTCCTTTATATTTATGCACTGAGGTGGGTACACGCTGTGATTTATACTATTAGGTGGGTACACGGCGTGTACCCGCGTATACCCTCCATTCCACCCCTGATTACAAACCAGCAAAACCACTCAACTACGGGAGACAGTAACACACCTCGGAATACACTGTTCCTCCATGCAATTTTACCACAGTACAAATCTCTCTTCCCTTGATTGTTTTCCGATGTACTCAAGATTATGTCGTTACAATAAAGGACTGATGAAAAGGTATACATAATGCAATTATAATCACACACATCATGGAACTTTACTAATCATTTTACACGAATAAAAACGCTTTTTTTAAAGTATGTTCCAAAGAAGGAACGGATTTACCGTGACGAATACTATTGTGATTTACAATTATGAACCAGATGGTAAGGTAACAAATACGCCAATACTCAAAACACATACACATCAGTGGAGCCACAGTGGCTCAGAGCTAGAGAGCTCAACTCTGGCGTTTGGTGTCGTCGGTTCGATCCCATCCATCCGGCCTGAGCCAAAGTTTTCTTAAAAATTACAATTTTAAAAAACCCTACACATCAGTAAAAGAGCATCGTAGTTACATACAGTCAAATTTCTTGCATATATAGTTCAAGTCAAAACAAAACGACCCTAACGCCATATGGTTAATATAACAGTGTTCCGCAAACTATTTTCAAGTGCGGGCCAGTTTTATTGGTTGGTAGGTTAAACGCGCTACCCTGCACTTGCCCAAGGGCAAGTCTCAAGGACCACAGTTTGCGGAAATTTTGTCCTATAGGAATTAGGGTCGTTTAGTTTTGATTGCGACTATACATTACCAAACCATAGAAACCATCTGAATTGTTACTAACGTCCTAAAACGAGCTTGAGTGTACCTAATAGCGAGATCGACAGTTTTATTGTGAATGATTAATTGGCCTTCGAATTGCGTTCAACGTACTCAACTGGTTTAAACCCAGAACCAACACTTCGAAACCGCTGGTACTAACCGTGCATCTAACTACGGAAATCGTTTAAACGCGTATATCTGTCTGGGATTTCACGTGTAACAGCCACTGGAAAGTGGAAACTGGTTAATTCACGTTAAAAAACATTTTAAAAAGGGAACGCTGGTCACAGGTGAAATGCATACCCTACAGAAATCTCTGTTGACAGTGGAACACAGTATAAATGTTTTAAGTTCAAGTTACACTACTGTTCAAGATCGAAATGAAGTTCAAAGTGACTTTTATGAACATAAATCATATTTATTAATTCCATTTTAATGTTTCAAGTCAGTCTCTGTGGCAATGACATCTCACTAGCGTTTAAGAGGTCTTTAAGTTCGAACCCCAGACGAAGGAGTACGTTAGTGGATTTTAAAACGAAACACACTCGTATCATAACACGCCGAAATGATAAGTTACCGTATTAAATTGCCTTAATCAAAATAAAGTTCAACAATTTTAATGTTTCACAACAGACAGCACTAAGGTTATTTCCCACAAACTAAGCACATCCACCTTCAAGTACCAATCGCGACACAAACCCGAAATACGCGATACGCACTTGTGAACTAACCGCAAAAGAAATCCTGGAATAATATATATATATATTTGTTTTAAAGGTGGGGATAATTTCAACTACAGTGTAGTTAAATGAGCTCCCGCTTAGTCAGGTCAGTGTGAAAAGGTAGTTCTGGGTTCAACCACGATGGGTGCTTCCAATCTCAGCGTGAACGCAGCGTCGTGATAGGGCAATCTGAATTGCAGCATTGGATTCCAGCTTCGAGTCTCACATAAAAGCGACAATATAGAATTGTTGCACTGATAATTTGATATTAATTCTCTTTGAATGACTCTTGAGTTGACAGACCAAGCAAGAAGCCCTTTAAAGGCAGTGTAGCGAAGGAACGGTTTTAGTATATTTAAAAAGGCAGGCGGTTCGTTTTGGGGGGTCCAAAGTGTATCTGGGCATGAAATGTATATTAAATATATATACTTACGCCTAGTCATACTAATTCTGCCAAAAGCTCTGAACCTTTCGGGAGGGGGATTCCGAATGCCCCGGACCAATCCCCTAAATACGTCCCTGGATAAAGGGAACTTGGGGAGTGGAGTCGAAAGCAACTATTGACTTACTGAAATTGGAGTCGAAGTCTGCAAAAATATAACGACTCCGATTCTAACAAAATGGAAATTGTAATAAAATTAAGTTAAAACTTAAAATTTCCCATATAGAAAGAATGTCATTATTAATGAGTATTATAGGAAATGCCGCGCTGAATTCTGAGTCAATCGTTGCCTAAATTCGAATGTACCCACTTTTTAAGATCTCCCGCTAGGCAGCTGTATACTTTTAGAGGTTAGCTGTAGACTTATTGTGAATAATGTAAAGAAAAAATATCTCCTGAGGTAGCTTTCCACATATTTTCGATCTACGGCACGAACTGAAGTAGGGTCGTCAGTCCCACGCTCGACCGCCTTTACCTTCCCAAGGTGCCCAGGAGTACTAAGAACACTCTGTTAATCAATTGGATAGGAGGCTGAGTGCACATCAGAGCGCCACGAATGGCAACACTGCGAGAAATGTATCCCGCGTCCTGGCCGGGATTTGAACCCGGGGCGCCCGATTCCTAGTCAGTCGCGCTACCGCCTTAATTAAATCTATTTTTTTTTTCATTTGAGGATATATTTTAATTTACATTATAACAGTCGTGCACCTGCAACGTCGAATATTTACATTATAATAATCTGTGTAAATTTTTAAATTTTACCTCTGGTCACCACCTCCCTAGCACGAAATGACTTCGATTGACTTGATTATTTTTGTACATTCGTTGGATTTCATTCACTCGGTAGAAATATTTATTCTGGATCAATGAACAAAGACTTGTAGAAAATATTAATTCATTCTCCTTATTACCCCTACATCCCCCACCAAGTGCTTTCTCAACGGATTAATATAGGACTCGGATTACCTACAAAATCTACTACAAACATAATACGTATCCACACAATCAAGCAGTAGTCAATGTGCAGTCCTTTAGGCAACTTTGGCTCACGCCGAATGAATGATGATGGGTGAATTGGTTGAAGAAAGTGGGAAAACCCCGTAAAAACTCATACACACGGTGTTTGTCCACCACAACGCCCACATCGAATGAGCCGGGATCGAACTTAGGACACATGCGCAAGAGGTGAGCGTTCTACCACTGAACCACCTCGACCCAATTTGCAGTCATCTTTTAAACTGAACACACTTTACCTTCATTTGTACTATGTTTAGTTATCTCTTCCACTACGTTGTAAGCCAATATGAAGTTTCGAATAAGAAACTTAATATTTGCTTAGTATAGTGTTAAAAATAGTCCGATAATTCTATCTTTTCTAATAACAGATAAAAGGGAAGGAGTCGGTGGTATTAAAAATTAAGGAGTCGAGTCTTCAGTGTACCGTCTCCGCAGCCCTGCTCTGAGTATCCCTCAGCCACACCAGGTAAATATCTGGATAGCAAATCAAGGTCAGGGCTGCTATTTACCTATTCTTTCTCGCAAGGGCAAGGTGAAAGGAATGGATAAAGGCGAGCAGTAGCATGGAGATAGTACACAGCTTACAAATTAAAAGTTAGCTGCGTGTAGTCCTTGGCTCACTTCCCGGTGGACTACTGATCCACCATTATTAGCGTTAAATGAGAAATTAATTCAGCTGAGAAAAATCGTGATGGCATCACCAAACAAAGTCGCCATCAATTTTGGTGAATGTTCGTTACAAATCAAAATAGGACAGTTATTTACATGATTTTGAAAGTTATGACAGTTAAAAAGTTTTATAAAGAGGAAAAAAATACAAAATACTGTATTGTACCACCAAAGAGTGGTCTCGTACGTAAAGTATAGTTGTTCCTTTCCAAATAATACAGATATGAATTTTGTGTATTTGTTGGGATCAGTGCTCGAAACGTTTTGGAAATGGTAAGGGCACAAGCCCCCCCCCCCCTCCACCCAGACTTCGAGCACTGGTTGGGATCAATCGGAGAACTGCCACTTATAGTTTATATTCAATTTTAATTTAAGTCCTTTAAGTAACTTTGGCTCAGGCCGATGGATAATGGTGTGAGAATTGGTGGAATGAAGAAAGAAAACGGGAGAACCCCGTGGGTAACAGACGACCCCAAGCACCAGAGATGAGCGCTCTACTATTGAGCCCCCACAGCCCCAGCTGATATTCAAATTTGATCCTTCTATCCCACAGTTCTTCTAAGAAAATTAGGTACGTAAATGTATATTAAATATGTACAATTATGCCTAAAATTATACTAATTCTGTACTGGAGGGACCTGCCTTCCCCTGAACCTACGCCCTAAATACGTACGTCCTTGCTCAGACTGATGTTTTCCTGTCTCACTTGCCGAATGCAAGGATGGTACCTTGAATACAGGTCTGACACACTACTCCAACTGTCACAGCAGAGATACAAGTGACGGTCTGTGTAGTCTTGATGAGATGTAAAGTCCAAAAAGGGAAAGGTTTTATAATGACCCTGTCATTAATTAATCATAGTCAACATCTTAATTAACGTTGGCAGCAAAATAGTTAAATAAATAAGAAGACAATAAATCTATCAATAACTAGTTAATATGACCAAAATAATGTACTAAGTAAATAATACTTCCCCTACTTCTCTCTCTGTCTCAACAGCAATGAACATTACTATCACACATACCCAACGTCGGAATCTGATGATTTACAAAAAAAACAATGGGAAGGAAATTGATGGTTTTCCAGTAGTTACGCACTATTACAAGAAGACAGTCGACTACGAACAAAGCGAAGTAACTGCTATTTGGACTCTGTTTAAGGATTACATTTTCCATCAATAACAATCGCAACTCACTAACACACACCTTTCGGATACAATAAAGCTCAGTACAGAACAAAATACGGAATCCCAACTGTTTTTTAAGATTTCTTTCTTTTCTTGTGTATGCTAGAAATGTACCGAAAGGAGTGGAATATTACATCATGTCTACTCTTATGAAATTCTATTACTTTTCATTCGACGATTACCTTTGTAAGGAATAGAAGCCAGATCTATAATAAATGTGAAAAGGTTAAGTATTAGAAGAAGTTCTGGCCAACTGAAACAGTGTAGCTGTAAAGTACATACAAAACCCTGCAGACTTTGTCAGTAAAATTAGAAGCAAGAACCCCGCTCTACCCGGCTGCCGGTTGTAACACTGAAAATAAGGTCTCCTCGAAAAAGAAAACTGGACGATATACGACTATCTATAGATAATCTGAAGAATATGAACGCGAAAACTTATTATAATGATCATAAACAGATCTAAAATAATACAGTATGATGTACTCTGGTAGTATTCACTATGAATACATTATTATATAGAAAAAGTATGTTACTATTTGAAACTCAATGCAAAAAAAAACATACACTACTTTAGATTTTCAACTTCGAGCACTATGGTCTGTATATAAATCAGGGAAGAGTTTTTTTTTTTTCTATCTGAACTTCGAATTTTATTTATAGCCTCTAAGGACTTTTGGCTCAGGTTTTTTTTTCTTTTCTTAATTCGTAACTATTTATGGGTAAGAAAAGAAAGTGTGTGTTAGCATCGCTGAGTGAACATGTTACGTACTATGTTCGCAGTCATCAAAGGGACACCGACTAGATTCCACCCCGCCTTCGTGTTCTCAAGTTTATTAGTTCGGATAAGTACTGAGGTGATGATGCAGGGTCGAATACTGCTCACAGCGGTCATCTAACTAAAATTTTGAAAGATTTCCTTAGTTCTATCAGGCGAATCCTGAGATGGTAGATTTAACTTCAATACAGGTCCTGACCGTTACGTTTCTGTTCCTTCTCCCTGACTATACTAGACTGGAAAAACTGACGGCTGTCGTTCGATCGCCAATTAAGGAAATGATCCCGTCATTTGACATGAAATTAAGACTAGGAAAAAGGGACGAAGGTTCCCCCCACACATGCAGGGATCGAACCGACGATCCCGAGCGCCAGAGGTGA
The DNA here is from genome assembly GCA_022664845.1 of Lepisma saccharinum. NCBI lineage: Eukaryota > Metazoa > Arthropoda > Insecta > Zygentoma > Lepismatidae > Lepisma > Lepisma saccharinum. The sequence goes on along the minus strand of JAGDQP010001407.1, from coordinate 18,695 downwards.
GAGTTCTACCATTGATCCACCGCGACCCTCTTAAGGTGGGTTGTATTTGCAATATTATGCAGTCCACACAAATATATTTAACAACAAAAAATACAAGCCCTGTCTCAATTCAATATTGACGAATAGTGTGGTTTAATTTTATCAAAAACTTGACTGAAGTTCTGAACATGGTACAAAAAAAGGTTGTACACCCGCACAGTGTGTCTTCGATAATTTATTTACACATTATCGACCTGTCATGAAAGAGAACTTTATTATAAACCTGGATAAAATACTATTTAACCTACATTCCTATAGCGCTATATAGTGGCAAGTAGGGGGGAGGGAGTACCAAGATATACAGAAACATTTGTCAACCCATTTATCACTTGGTAACATTTTCGGTTATTTTTAACGTCAATCTGATGCACAATTCACGTGCGAACTTGGCCCAGAAAGAAAAATGGTTAGTGGGTCAATTCAATACCGCGATACCGTGAACGCCAAGTGTAGCTCCCACCCTAAAACCATGGCAACCGATTATCTAGAGTCGTAATCAAAACACCTACGCAACCTCCGTTTGCTGGATCGAAGTCGAAGGATTTTTGCTATCGTGTTGTTCTTACTTGCGATATATATTTTATTAATACATTTTTTTCTCTATATGTTCAAAAAATCATCAAATATAATAGATACAATAGGTCTGAAGTTCAAAAACAGCACGCTTACTGAATAATTCCCAACCCCAGATGAAAAATATATATATATATATATAACAGAACTATCGAAAAGTAGGAAAGAACAAGCCGATTTATCTTGACTCACGATTGTCCTATAATGGTCTCATCACATGGACTACATTGACAGGTGTTTCTAAAGGTGCTTAAATTGATTCCACGCTGAAGGACTGATTGTATTGAAGAACTAATATAACCAATCGACCCAAGGTGTCCGCCACAACTTAAAAATTTTAAATTTAGGGGTGGTCTCGAAGTTGAAGAAGTGGCTGACGGAATTACTGACTAGAGTTTTGGCGTAAAAGTATCTGGCCCATTGGGCATAATGTACTTTAAAAAAAAAGTTTTAGCTTATAGCGCACAGCCCGACAAATCTCGGGCGCCTAGAAAGTTGTGGTGGCTCCTAGTTATTTTATTTATGTATTATGTTATACAATGATTTTGTATTATTTGGCTCCTAGATTTAGAGAGCATTTGTCGTGCCCTGGCATGTGTGTAAGTAGGTTATTCCATGTGTTAAAAGGTTCATTTTGATTATTGTCTCAATACAAATCTGCGTTAGAGCAGGATCTTTTACACTTTTATAGTGGTCCTAAACTGTTTCTATTCAACAAAATACACAGTACCACATACCAGAGGTCTACAACTGCCGGCTTGCAGGAATGATTAAAAGATGAAAATAAACCACCAAAAGTATAAACAAAATACTGAACCAGGCTTTTTATAAGTAGCATGTTTAGACGGAGAATGAAAATTTGAATTTTTATTAAGAAGAAATTTAATATTCATGCACCCCTGAAGATCCTTTAAAACTGGAAAGTGGCTCTTTGAAGGTTCCAAATTTGCGATCATCGCTAGGGACAAATTGCCACGCTTAACTCTTTTTTATATATATATATATATATATATATATATAATAATAATAAATCACAGCCATATTCAATCCACTAG
>JAGDQP010001407.1:0-16928 GCA_022664845.1 Lepisma saccharinum | reverse complement strand
ATATATATATATATATATATATATATATATATATATATATATATAAATATAAATATCACCAGTACCGTATTACTCCTTCATTAATCTGATCATAAACCAGAGCTACAGTTTATTTTTTTTTTTTTTTACCTCCTATAGTCAAATGATTTTGTTACCTTTTTTTTATTCTTGTCTATGTATCTATTTTTTTTCTCAATGTATCCTTTGGACAAGGGTTAGGTGGCAGAGCAGCCATACGCTGAACCTTGCCCGCTTAAATAAAGAATTGTTCAATTCAATTTTGCATTAAGAAGTTTTGTACATAGTGTTCTATTTGTGCAAATTCCAGTGAGGGGGGGGGGGGAAGAATGAGTAAGATATGTATTATACGGTATTTTTGGATCGTCCATATCCGAGACTAGAGGTTTATATATGTGTAAACAGAGCCAGGAAAATTTTAACAGAGGGGGAAACCCCACTACAAATCGAACACTGTTTGTACATCATAAATGTATCGTTAAATAAAAAAAATATTAAACTGTTTTGCTATTTGCACCCAATATCTTTGTATGTACAAAGTGAGGGAGGTAGAAACATTGAGTCCAATTTAATTAGGGCTAGGTATCGACCCATTGCTCTTCTGTATTTTGCTGTTTAAGGAGATAGGACTACACGTATTTATTTTTTCTTAATAATGTGTAACGAGAAATTATTATATAAGCGGATAGCTCCAGTATTAAACATGACAGAATTTGGTAAAAAGAACTAAATTGTCCCTGTTTTACTTATCGCAAACTGGTATCGTTTTACTTATCGCTCTATATAAGTTCAAGAAAACAGTGCAAAGAGCCTTTGCACACTATCTGCGACGTAAAACTCTCCTAATTGGATGAAATCACAATGTGCCACATCATCTCGGTTCCTGCTGTCAACACACATGTGAAAAACGTATTTTTCTGGTCTATTGCCAATAATGTATTGAGCGCTTCTCCTAAACTACAACCCTTACATTCTTTTGTATTAATCCTTACAATTATATGAATCACGACGTTACACGCGTTTATCAAATTTGTTACCTACATACGTAAAAAGTTAATTCTAAAACGACGCTCTTAATTTCATTTGTTTTATTTTGAATTTGTTAATGGCCTTTAAGACTCAGGCTATGGCCGGGATAGGGTGGGGAGACGTCGGCCAGTGCCTAGCTTGTAGGTATCATCCCGGCATTTGCCTGGCGTGACAAAAAAAAAAACCTCCGCAATTCGCTTAAATTTTGATAATGTGCATGAGGCATTACCTTCAATTATAAAAACTATTGTTTAAATGAAACCTCCCTTGAAAGATTATTAAATCTTCCCATCCCTTTCTCTTCCTGAATAACATTGCAGTATTTTTTAAAAAAATAAACTTTGAACATACTACAAAATTATCGGTACTGGTAATGGAAATAATTTCTCGCAATATCATGTACCGATATTGGTTAAAATAAATACACCCGTATTCATAACATTAATTTACTATTATTGTTTACATTCCTGAGATGTAATTGTAATAATAAATTGATAATGTAACTGTTATGAAAAAAAGATGTCATTCTGCATTTCACTTTCGTGCTAACCATAACCTACACAATCAGTTACCTCTTCCTTTCCCATGACCCACAAAACCAGTTTAGCAAAAAAACGTGTTCCGATTTCACTCTCAGTTCAATTGAATGTAAACTGAGCATCATCCATTGCATAATAGAAAGTTTCAGTGCAATATTATGTATATATTTATTTTTTTAAAAGGGATTTTATTAAAATCCCGAAAAATAATCTACAATCATTTTGCCGGTATTATATTAGTACAGTTAGTGTTCTTTGCTTATTATTCTTTTATAAATTCAATATTTACCATTTTGATTAACTTCGCGATTTATAAAATACATATTTTGTGGATGTTTATAATACTAGGACTGTTATGTTATACCGGGATTCACTCCGGCAAGACATTCGGCATTCAGAACAATATAAACACACGACACAAACAATTCGCATTCACTTACGTTTCAACCTACGTATGTCTAAGTACGATAAATACGCTAACAAAATAATATACAAAATAGTTTGCTGGCAATACAAAAATACACTTGCCAAAACACGTTTTGAATTGTTTCAATAGCTGTTTGTTGTTCTTACAGGTAGGCCTACCAACCTAACCAGCATTCCGGTACGGTAACGATAACAGGGTTTACAAGGGCAAGGATAATCATTCTGGCTGGTGGTCGTACAGCAGTTTTTATTCTACTTTATCACATGGCAACAACTTAACTGAATTTCTTTTGCGAAATAACAACACATCGACTTTACCTGCAGTGCCAGACGAATATGACACTTGAAGTTCTGTGGAATTATCCGTGGGCTGTGTGGTCGTGCAAGTAGCTGCAGCTGAGTTGGGTACGCTCATGCTTGTAGCTTCCTCATGCATGTTTTTGCTTTATCGAACAATAATGTTGAGGCACCCCCGGAGTCCCAGAGCTTTAGAAAGCCCTGAACTTTTCTTCTATGCCAAGGTTTCACTAAAATCTTCTTCGTTACGTACTGAAAAAAAATTGGATGCAAGAAAATGTAGGTCTCTAGGCCACTTCACTCACACTTTACATACAGACATGACTACGTTAGTCAACTGAAAGACTGCGTCCGTAATAGTTCGAAATAACTCAAAGTTGCTCCTGTTCGGAGACTTCTAAATTGTGTAAAAGTACAAATTCAATGCATTTAAAATTATGTTTTGATTTTTCGGACAATAAAATCATTTTCAAGTAATTTACTTTGAGAAATTCAACGATAAAAATATTTTCATTCGCTTTGATCGCTTACATCAACAAAAGTAGGTCGAGTCTTATATTGACTTTATAGTCATTTCTTCTCAATATTTCACTCTGAACGGCTAACTACTGATTATTGCTTTGTCAAAGTCTAATTTGGTTCAGAATAAAGAGGTAAAACTATGTACTTTTTAAAATATTTTTGAAAAACATATTAACTTCAGAGCGAACTACACAAAATTGATGTAAGCGAGCAACCTTGAAGCTTCAGAGCCATCTATTGACTGTTAGCTGTACTCTCTGTGTCTATTCAGTAGCAGGTTTGTTTGTGAGTGAAAGGGAAAAGAGCCCAGAAAATGTGTGAGAAAAAAAAGAAGCACCTGATTTACCTGTATAGATATGTTTGTTCACCAAACCAACAGATGTTGGAATAAAGATAGAATTACTTATTTAATTCTGAAGTGGAAGTGGTGCAGATTTATTCTTACAGGTGATTTAAGTGTAATTATTTCCATAAATTTTCGGAAATACATTTTTATTTTTATAAATAGATATACAGTGAAATAAAAAAAATGTCAATTTATCTGGAACATGCCTAATTCTTAAATTCAAAACTAATTCACTAAATTTTAAGGACGAGGGTATGCAGATACAACGCTTAAAATTAGTTCTCTTCAGCCATCAAAATAATTTATTCTTTCACAAAACATCAAGTAAATATTTTCAAGATAAGGCCAATGTTAAAAATAACATGCATTATTAAATCGTTTCCAAAAATATACACATACCAAAAAAAAATCCAATAATATTTCCAACTGTTTTAAGAGTATATTTTAGAATTATTTTCGGGAGTTATTTTAAAACATTGCCTTTATGGATAAGTGCGCACACATAATATCGTTTAAGATGTCGAAAGCAAAAGTGTCCAAAGCAGAAATGTCTAGTCGAAAATGTCCAATATGTAAAATGTCGAAGGTCTAAAATGTCCAATACAGATATATCCAAACTGCAGAATGTTCAGACAAAAATACATCCAAATAAGAAGTGTCCAAAGAAAAATATCTTAAGTGAAAAATGGCCAAAGGAAGTTTGTGCAAAACATAAAATGACCAATACAAAGTTGTACAAACCAAAAACGTTCAACCGAAAATATGTTCAAATAAAGTTTTTCCAAGTGTTAGGCCTACCCTTACTGAAATATCCAATAAAAATCTTCGAAACATCAATAATGTAGGCCCTATGGAAAACAATTGTGGGCTTGGATGCGAGAACCAAACAGTTCCATTCTTTAAAAACTTTTCAGACGAGACAAAAAGACTGTTCAAAACATTAAAACACGATATTATAAATTCTGGTTCGTTTTTCTTGTACATACATTGACTGCAATATCCTTTATACTTTCGCTATGTGTTATAGCAAAACTGTCAAGTTTTTATACTCATACAGGAATGGATAGCTAAAAATGATTTTCAAGCCACCTGGTTCTTCCATCAAATTGGAAGATAGCAATGTTTTTTACATTATTTTCTTTAGTTCACAATGGTTCGTGCTGTCCAAATCTTGCAACGTTAATTTAGCTCATTTTCCAACGTCATAAAATCATGAAAATTTGTACAGCAACGTAAGTTGGGTGACAATATAAGATTCTATTGTTACTTTCATATATTTCTATATATTTTAAAAGCATAGGCTTATTTTAATATATATATATATATATATAATATTACACATTAATACTAGCCTGCAATGCTGTGGCGTTTGGCTGGTTGCAGAACACTAGGATTTGGGTAAAAACAAATAAAGACATACTTTTCTTAAACAATTCATACTTTAAAGTAAAAAAAATATTTTGTCTATGCATAACTAAAAATAAAAGCATAGGCGCGTTAATTGAAGAATTTATCAAGTGACACTTATGTTTTTATTTTTGAACAATTCCGAAACTTCTGTCACATAGAAGGTAACGCACCTGGAGCTTCCTTGTTTTTGCACCAAAATTGGTACGAAAACTACATCCATGTGACCCCTTTTCCACTGTAAAACCAAAGGAAATTCTTGTAGATACACGGTTCCTGCAGCATAGCGTGGACTTTTTCTCTTCTTACATTATACATTAAACCTTTTACTTCGATAAAAAAAAAACTGGAGTTGCCTGGTTCTTGAATTCAACCCTTCAATTACAATTGAATCAGTTATTGCAAAAACCGGACTTCTCCACTTTTTTGAGGTTTTGAGTAATGTATGTTTATGGTATCTGGAAAGGTAGTAGAGCTACCACTTTAGACAGACGTCGGTCATCTGAAACCTCTCCAGAGTCTGTAATAGAATTTGATATTTTTAGCCAAAACCGGAGCTCTTCGGCAGATCTCAGCTTTCTGCATATAATGCTTTAGTAGCAAGGGCGTCCGGAAGAGGGGGCTACGGAGGCACTCCTCCTTTGGACTTCAATCTTTATATATTTTGCTATTCTATTTTTATATATTTGTTGTATGTTTTTATGCTTTACATATATTTCACAAATGCTATGAAATTTCCTAATTTATTGCCTTAGTCATTTTAATCTATATAATCATAAATACGCCAATTTATACCCACAAAACAAACTTTTCAAAAACACAAATGTCATTATTGAACCGTACCATCATGGACCTATTATTTCTTTGAACTGAGTCTTTTTTTTTATTATTGCTTAAGTTCATAGCATTTATTCTAGAAAGCAAATCAAAAAACAAAACAACTCTCTCTCACTCACCCACCCACACCCACGCCCAAACACATAATTCTATTAGCTGAGATATTTGAAGGTCGTAACTTAGGATAACATAGCCTTAGATATCAAATTTCTCACCAGTAACAAATATCTTCAAATTATGGATCTGTTTATTTGATAGATATTATTATACATTATCTAGCCCACTTTCTAAAATACCACTGTTGATTTTCATTTGTCAATTTAAATATATAACCGGGAGAGGCCTCATCCAGTAGTGGATTGAATATGGCTGTGTATTCTATATATATACATACTGTATATATATATATAAACTTTTGAAGACATACTTTTCTTAAACAATTCGTACTAAAAAGTAAACAATAATTTTGTTGTTTATGCATGACTAAAAATTAAAGCATGGGGCGCACTCATATAAGTCACTTTATAAATTCTTGAATTGGTGCGCCGCATGATTTACTTTTTAGTCATTCATAAACAAAATTATTTTTTTTTATTTTTTAGTACGAATTGTTTAACGTTTAGTATGTCTTTAAAACGTTTTATTATTATTATTATTAATTATCTCGGAGTTCGGATACCTTTCTCAGGCTATTGTTTTGTGATCTAAATCATAAAGTGTTTTGCAATCAGTCAAACTTAATATCGTTGCAGGCATTTATTTTAGGATAAAGAAGTCCATAGTTCATATTAAATAATATTAAATTATGCTTTTAAAAGATATAAATATGTATAGAAATATATGATAGTACCCGACTTACGTGCAAAATTTCATCATTCTATGACGTCGGGAAATGAGTGAAATTAACGTTGCAAGATTTGAGGATACCACGAACCATTGTGAACTAAAGAAAAGAATATAATATATATGTTTTTAAGAAGAAAAGGTTTGATTACGATGGGCTCTTAAAACCAATCTAAAGTTACATTTTTAAAGTCACTTAGGCAACTTTGGCTCAAGCCGAATGGATAATGATGGGAGAAATTTGTGAAATGAAGGAAATGGGAGGACCCCGAGAATACCCACTCACATGGTATTTGTGCATCACAGACCCACATGGAGCGAACCGGGATCGAACAGGAGACCCCACCACTAGGTGAGGTTTGTGTTCCTGTTGATGGAAATAATAATTACATGAAAGGTACTAAGCAGTGCAGTATAAGCGGTAAGTTATTAAAAGAAGTCGGAGCAAAGGCTTAGAATATGTGAAATGTTCGGGAAAAGTAGGGAGAACCATAGCGACTGGAATTGTGGGTGTCCTAGAAAATATTTTGAACATGTTTCTACCGGAGAGCGGGTAGAAATTTTCAGTAAGTTTTCTAGTGTGAATGGCAAAAACAGTGAAGATGCCTACTTGTTCTAGCTTATGGAAATCGATCTTGTTAAATGGAGAAGGCCTTGGAAGGGAAAACCTCGAAGCCAGAATGTCAAGTATTACAAGTGTGCAAAAATTGCAATGCTTAGGTATGCAATTCAATTCAATTAAATACACAGTATTTCCAAGCATAGAACTGCCAGCCAGACTAGGAGCATTACTTAGTGAATCTGAATTTACTTATGGCAAGCACATATCTCTGGTTCAGCGTGGGGTAGGGTGGAGAGGAGGATGAGTAATATAGGTTACATCCCAGCATTCGCCTGTGAATGTGAGGGATGCCCTGGAAAACCTCAGCCAGGAAGGTTGGCTGCGAGATTCGAACCAACGTAGCTACTCATTCTCGATCCAAAGTCTGCTACCTTACCGCGTGAATCACGAGCACTGTGTTATTACTTGCTGTAAGCAAGACTCCTTTTAACATCATATATCACTTTTGTGGGAAAAAAAAAAGAAGTAAAATACAGTAATAGATGACCCGAAAGTTAATTTTTACTGCAAATTTCTTGCTTCAGAGTCTAAAATATGTTCTTTACTCACAATTTGGTTTCGAAGGTCTGTACTTTAACATTATGCATCATTCTCATATAAAAAATAAGTCAAACATACGTATACTATAATAGATGAGTCGAAAAGTACTTTTCAGAGCAAAATTTGGTTTATTGCAGAAAGCGGACTTGTCCACGTTAGAGGCCTATATCTGTGAAACAAGGTTCGTTAGAAAGGCCTGCTGCTAGTGTTGACACGAGACGAGGCGAGACAGAGAAAATGACTACAGAAAACAAGACGAGACAGAGCTCTCGTAATGCAAAGTATATATATCTTCTCGAGACGAGACATTCTCTGGACAACATATTTTCGCAAGACGATACAGCATAGATCTCGTCTCGTCGGCAACACTACAGGCTGTTGCAGTGTGGTAATGCATCATCGTGTTATTAACAACTTGAAAAAAAAAATCTGGATCGATTTGGTGTAATCTCGAATCATATAAACACATTTTGTTGAATCTCATATCCTCTTGTGTCGATAAATCCGGTTTCTGCGATAACTGATTCAATTATTATCCATGCAAGCCCAAGTAGTTAAGTAAAAAAATGAATCAACGGAAAACACTTCCACGTTGGCAAATTTTACAGCTATTATTATTATTATTATTATTATTATTTGGATAGTTTTATTATACACTTTTGGGTTTGGATATTTTCTTTTGGGCGTCTTACACTTAATCTTAGACGCTTTCGTGTTCGACATTTTACACGTGGGACATTTTTGTTTTATTCAATTTTGCTTTGGACATTTTTGCTTTAGGCATTTAATGCTGTATACATTTTGCACTTTGGACATTTTTTTGCTTTCGACATTATGACCTGAAACGAATGAACATAGGATTGATTTTTAAAATATTTCTTTAGTTTTGAAATATTTTAATACTATTTGCTTGCTGTTTGAATTATGTAGGAACGCTCATAGAAAGGAAACATCGCTGTGAAAATATTTCCAAAATATACAAAAATATATATTTTTTTTCTAAACCAAGTAAAAACTGTTATAAAATATGGGGTAATTATTATAAAATATTCTTAAAATGTTTCAAAGAGCATATTTTGGAAATACAGAATATACGATTCGTATTCTTCTTTCAAAATTAATTTAAAAATACATTTTTAAAGGACATATATTTTAAAAAATAGATATATTTCTATTGTGTAGAGGTCATTCCATAAGAAATCAACAAGAGTTGAATACCTTGGATGCATTACTATTTCACAAAAAAATATTCTTTGGTAGTTTATTCCTAAGTGTAAAGACAACATCAGAAGAAAATGTATTTTTGTCTCATTCATTCATCCGGGGTGGACATTCGTTCATTGCCGCCGACGCTAAATTTGAAAGAATCTTTGTTTACGGAAACTAAAATATATCATGCACTAACTAACTGACTCAATGGCTTACAGAACTTACAAATTCATAACCGCATTAACAAACATTCGCCATTAGATTCTAGCCTGGGCAACATCAAGCCAGTTTTCATCTTAAACTTCTAACTCTCGAAGATCTCTTCTAATATTGTTATCCTAACGACGTCTCGGTCTTCCCAATGGTCGCTTTTCCTCCGGCTTACCAACCACGATGGTATATAGTCCTCGTTTTTCCCCATCCGAGCTACATGCCCTGCCCATCTTAACTTTCATGATTTCATTATTCTTATAATGTTTGTGGAATTCTTCACTATGCAATCGCCTCCATTCTCCGGTCGGCTCGTCCTATTTCGGCCTGTATACCTTTCTTAAATTCTTATTTGCAAACACTCGTAATTTATGTTTATCTGTTAGGTTGTAGTCCAACTTTCGCAACCGTAAAGTATCACCAGCAGAATAAGCGTTCTGTATATTTTTAATTTCAACTTTCTTGTAATTAATCGCTAGGTTAAGAATTTCTGGACTGAGTAGAAGCATGCGTTCCCCGATGGTAAGCGATTTTTTTTCTTCCGTAACCTCGTTCTTGTTAGTTACATATGCTCCCAAGTATTTACATTTATTTGCTTTTTCTATGTTCTCATTCTTAATTGTTATGTATCTATTTCCTTCATCCACTGTGTTTCTGATTATTATCATGTATTTTGTTTTCTCTACGTTCACCTGTAGACATTTCTCATGCTAAGACATCGGTGTTACTTTGTAGTGCATAAAATATCCAAGGGCGCCCATTGAGGGCGCTTACCCCCCTCTAGCCATGCAGAGAAAATTATACTTTGCAATATAGAAAAAAATGTTTATATGTTCTTTCTATATTTTATATTTTATTTATTTTTATTTTATTTATTTATTATCAACACAACAGGCTTTACAGTCCAATTAGAGTGTCGATGCTCATTTACAGACATTTTTATTACAATATTTCTATATGCTGTAGAAGACATATCATAAATATCCAATTCGATGCAAGTTCTACACATTTCATTGCATGTAGTACATGTTCTGCAGATTGGTGACTTCCTCATTATATTGTCCTTGCCTTTTTGCAGTGGAAGAGATCAGCGTTGTCTACGCAAGTTTTTAATGACGACAAACGAAACTGTAACAATAATACTAAGTCTGTGCAATCTAAGCCATTTTGAATTATTTTCCTGTGACATAACAGATCAGAAATGCTACTACGTCTTTGCTCTAACGAACATAAATAGAGCACATTTTCTCTAATGTAGAAAAGTTATTAAACTTCATCCCCATCCTTATTACAAATCCTAGCATTTTAAATGCTTCATTTGTAATATTTGTTATGTGGCTGTTAAACGTTAATTTCATATCAAACGTGACACCAAGATCTTTAACTGCGCTGTAGTTTTATGGCATCTTCCATGAAATTAATTTTAGCATATTATATTTTGAGGTTATCCACAAATAGCACTTTTTCATTATCCGGTACGAATTCCGGTAGATCATTAATGAACAAGAAGAATAACGACGGTCCAAGATTCGAGCCTTGTGGGACTCCTGATAGTGCTGTATATTCATCAGATTTGTATTCCTTAAATACAACAGACTATCTGCGATTAGTTAGATAAGTTCACATGAATCTAATCAAGGATGGAGAGAAGTGATAGTTATTTAATTTACCTAGTAATGCATTGTGATTAGCTGCCAAAGTCAATATAAATCACATCGACTTGCTTTCCTACGTTTAACGAGTTTGTAATACAATTGTAATACTTGAAAGGTTCGTTACAGTGGATTTTTGTGAAAAAAAAAAAAGCCATGTTGTTTAGTTGAGATAACTGGTTTCACATGATTAATAATTCGTTGATATATAGACTGTTCAAAGACTGGTGAGATTGCTATAGGCCTGTGGTTGGTAATTTCTAGTCTGTTGTTTGTTTTAGGTATAGGACAAACTAAAGCAGATTTCCATTTGTTAGGGAAAATACAAGTTTTTAGTGCCAAGTTGAACGCAATTAGTAGGTGATATTAAGTATATCAATACATCCTTTGGCTACATACCATCAGATCCGACTACCGTTTTGGATTTTACTCTTTTAAGGATTCCCAGTCAACTTCCAGTATACTTTTAGGTAGGTTTAATATACTTTACGATATTGTTCTTTTTGCGCCCTTAATTTAGTAAATATTGTCGTGATTAACCTGTTGATAACTGTTAGTAAATCATAGAAAAACTGTCGCTTTATCCTTGCCCCCTATGAAAATCACAACATGAGAGCCCTTGCCTATATCGTCCCCTAATAAATCTACATCATCCGCGCATACGAACATTGAATGGCTTGAATTAGCTTGTCTTCTTTCATTGTTAGAATCGCATATTCTAACGCAAAGTTAAAGTACTGGTGACAAGGCATCATCTTGTTTCAACTCGCTTCGAATTTCGACCTAAAAAATATAAAGATAAAATTTAAAAAGCAAGTTATAGGAGTGAGAATACATACTATGAAGGACGCAGAAGTAGGGAAAATTAAGGAAATGTGCGAGTTTTTTTTTTAAAAAGGAGTATCCCTGTTTGTATTTTAGTAATAGAACTTTTAGATCCAGTGAGCGGAAGATTGATAGGAAAGCATTCAGAGTATTAGTGGAAACTGTGGAAACCGACTTCCGAATGGGGTGGCCACTTCCGAAAAAGTACTTTTTCGGTTTCCGGAAATAACATGTTCCTTGTTTCCAAAAAAGTTTCGTTTTTCCAGGAAATTTTCTGTTTCCGGTTTGAAAATGTTGTCATCCCAAACTGAATTCCCCACTGAGGTGTGAACCCGGGGTCGCTAGCACTGAAAGAGAGAGTTAACCACTCGTGCAACTCGAGAAAAGATAATTAGATTGTTTTCCGTAAGATGGAGAAGTAACAAGATTTTAAGCTTACCAGATATAGCCGCGCGGTCTAAGGCGTTAGGCCAGGACCCGCCAGGGGCACGGATGTTTGTGGATTTTAACTAGGTGTATATGGTCATTCGTGACGGGCTGAAGTCAAAAGTTACTAGACTGGCCATATAAAACAGAGTTTACAAAGTTTTATTACAACAAGATTTTAAAGTGTTTATATTAAAGATTAGGAGTCGCCCTAGCTCAGTTAGTAGAGCGTTTGACTACATATTGGGCGACTCAGTCAGGAAAAAACTTAAACTTTATTTTTATATGGGCCAGTTTAGTAACTTTGGACTTCGGCCCGTCACGATTTGCCTTTAGCTGTTAAGTGTTAAAATCCACACCCATACCCCTGCCGGGACTCGAACCCGGGACCGTTGAGTCGATAGCCTACCGCAGCAGACCGCTCGACCACCCGGCCGGCACCCAGTCAGGACGTCGGAGACTTTTCTTCAGGACTCCCATGCACGGCACCCTGAGGCGCACTCTACCTCCTATCAAAATGAGTACCAGAGTATCCTCTCCTTGGTACTCGAAGGCGGGCACCTTGGGAAGTAAAGGCATTCGAGTGTGGGGACTGTCCACCCCACCTTGCTCCAATGGTTAAGAATAAGGAAGCACTACATGCACATCCCCCATGCGGCATTCACGGCGCGTGCACATTACACAAAGCTATACCTATATCAAAGACTGTAAACAGTCGATACTGTTCTGTGTTGACTTAGCGGTTGTGTTGTGTTTTGTTCAACGTTCGAGCTTATAAGTATAGTAGCGTATATCGTCAGTAAATGTTAACGAAGTCAAATGTTCAGTGTTAGATAGTTCTAGCATAAACTAAATAATAATATTATTTATTATTTAGTCTGTGATTGTGGTAGGTCGGTCTCAGTATATGGATAATTACGAACCTTTAGAACCAATTTATTCGTATATTTTGTTACAGTGTTGTTTTCTACATGTTTGTGTGGCCTTTACGTAACGCAGAAAAGTTTTAAAAATTCCTTTAATTCGAGAGGATATGAATCAATTATCATGTCAATCTGTAAACATATTAATGAGCAATAACGTTCAAATTACTGAAATAAATTAAATATGCTAATGAAATAATCTTTATGTCTGTCTGTCAGTCCAGCTCTATCAACGTTTGAGCTTACAGAGTGCGGACCAATTTCGACTAAACTTATAGGATAGGAAAAGAGGTAAAGGAAAACACAACTTTTATATTTTTGTGACCATCCGACATCTTGAATCAATAAACCAATCCTTTAAAATTAAAAATATTTATACTTAAACTATCAAACAGAAAATATTATGCTAATTTTTAAGAATGGCACCAAACTGACACAAATTGTAGAATCAGATAATTTTAACGGATTTATATCTTGATGGCCAACCACCTTCTAGCATCAAGATTGAGATTAAGTATCAAACGTGTCCGAATATCTTATATTTTTGTGAACGTCCGCCATCTTGAATCAAGGATATGAAACTTTAAAAAAAATCAATTAGATAACATCAACAAATTGATGCATCCGTAGGACTATTTTGAATTTGTATTAGAATTTGAATTTAGGCATCTTTGGCTCAGACCGACTATCGTTTTGACTCTGACCCTCTGACCTCTAATAGATCAATGATTGTAACTACACTTCTCCAAGTTATGACTGGATCCAAAATTACACTTTACCAATTAAATGTCCATTTGACATGAATACAGATGTGGCTAGATAACTACAGTACTTATATTTTTTAAAAAAATATTTAAGGTACTAAATTATGACCAAAGTCAAAATAAATTGAAAAATACATTTTACACAGTGAAATGAAGAAAAGTAAAATTGTCATTATTCTTGACATCTATTATTAAACTATACAAAATATTTTGTTGAACTCTTTCTCAACAATATTTTAACACTTTGATTTAATCCTATCAGCTGGGAAATTCATTCTTTCTTTGATTTTTACGTTTCTTATTCTTGGTTTGAAAAGGGAGTATGGTTTTTACTAGCATAATTAAAACATTTACTTTCTCTGGGAAGTTATTTCAAACTGAGACTCTTAGAATTCGATTTAATTCCACATTCTAAATGTGTATCAGCTATACTGAAAATATGCCCTCAAGTAATTCTGTAAACGTGTCATAGTATGTGTTTACAACTTGCATGGAACATCTTGACTGAAGTTCCTCGCATTGTCTCTAAGTTATGAATTATGATGCTTCGAATTTGGCCAAAGTCACTTCCCTTCCACTTTCTTCACTGAAGGATACATGCATTGAACTACAGAGAGATCTTACACTTAATGTCCATAAATTGAACTATACATAAAAACAACAAAATAAATTATTTAAAAGTTAGAATGTTTGTTCCCATTATTTAAATAAACCTTTTTATAACACGATAATTTGAATTGAATATAAGGTGATCTCTAAAGTAAAATAAATTACAATCCTTTCGTTATCATCATTTACTCCAATGGCATTCAAAATTTTAGTCTGACGTATTCCACTAAACCTAAATTCATACATTCACCGTACCACTACGTAACATTAAGGAATTTTCAATGCTAGTATTTAAAATTACATTATTATACCGATGAGGTGGAAATTTAGTAGCGTGCTTGTCTTGTAACCAGAAGGTCCCAGGATAGATCATTAGTGTCGACCATCATGTATGAGGATTTCCCTGATTTTCCTCGGTCACATCAGGCAAATGCTAGGATGGCACCTTAATAATACAATGAAACAGAAATATAAGATAGTAAAAGTTAAAAAAAAAAATGAACAAAAATGTTAATTTATTTCGGTTAAATAGCTAAGTTCTGCTCTCAATGAAAAGTAATATTATGTATTAACATTTATCACAGACGTTACTATCATTAAAAAAAACGAACATTTATACTGGTTGCTGATTCGACTCACTTTTGAAATCAAACTATATTAAATTGTTTAAGTTGAATATGTTTTATAAACAAACTTTATGGCGTACCACCTAACAACCTTCCGCGTACCACGGTTTCAAACGCCCCCTGATTTACTCTATTTATTATTACTCGTATAAAGAGAAACTCCCCACATAGCAATTTTCACGTAACTCAAAAGTGAATCAAGCTTGTTTTGACAAGTGTGACTGTAGGCAAGCTTAACATAACAAATCAAGCTAATAATGTTTAAACAAAATTGCATCAAGCACTCTAGTTTATAAAAATCAGGGTTCAAATACCCTTGACAGAACCAGAATGGGAAGCAGGCTTCAAGTGGGATTTAATGAACGGAATTACGTATATTTTTCGTCTTGAGGTATAGTTAAATCTTTTCGCACTTTTCAACCTGGAATCTTGTGATTTTCTGTCTGTCCCTTTAACTATCTTGTCTGTCGCTGGGGCATCTGTTGAGAAAGAACGTCGGTTATGTACTGTATTGTATGTTACGTATTTCATCAACTCAGTTATATCATTTAGTGACGTGTATTTTCATTATATAATGACTTTAAGCACGGAGCGTGTATATCAGTTTTATGTAAGATGTGTTATTATGCCATTACACAGACTTTGCACGACGCCTGTCTAACTCGCGGACCTAAACATGTGATACTGTCAGCGTAACATGTGATTAATCAGCAGAGGACGAGGTTAGTTAATGCTGTTTTCGGAATGATTACATTTCGCATAAAAATCTAATCTGACGTTTCTGAACTATTTCCGTGAATTAAGTAAAATGTTGAAAAACACAAAAGGGAGTAATTATTTAGAAGTACAAAAAGAAAAGTAAAGTTCCTGTTTTTTTAAAAAGTTAAAAAATCAGTCACCTCACCGAGATTCAAATCCGGGTTGTTGATCCAGCTATCCAATGCTTTAACTATTACAGCAAGCCAGCGACACCCCATCTTTCCTTTGGCAATGTTGTTAAGTCTTCACATAGTTCACCACAATGCCTCTCCCACCGGCATAATTCCTAAATCGAACCAATCCACACATGGTGGAACTTTAGCGCACTGAGACGATGGCGGAAGTGCAACAAAACAAAACTCAAGAATGTTTTCAAGTTTAATCAACTTCCACGCATAGCTGCTTGTTCCAACAAGCTTGACCTAAGTCTGGAATCATAGAGTTAGGAATATAAATATAGCGAACCTTAGGGTATTTTGTTGGAGAGGGGAATGAAGCCAAGAGACGGAAGGTACGAGGCATTTCGGCCATATTAACTGGCCCCATATTTAGAGACCCTCTTTTGCGAGTATTTCCTCTCTGAAGTGCACTCATCCTCCTATCGAAAAAGGCAATCCTCACAGTGCCTGAAGAAGTCTAAGACAGATCCTAGATCGTACCGCCCAATATGCTTGCTGAATGTGATCAGTAAACTGTTTGAAAAGATTATAATAGCAAGGTTACAGGCAATCAGACCAGATTTAGAAAATTATAATATGCAATTTGGATTCAGACAAGGCAGGTCAACGCAAGAGGCCATTAACAAATTCTGTACAGACATTAACAACTCTGGCGCAAATTATGTACTTGCGTTATATGTAGACATCAAAGGAGCCTTCGATAACATTTGGTGGCCTGCGCTATTTAATAATATGACTGAAATTAAAATTCCGCCATATATTATTAGGGTATTGAGGGACTACTGCCAGGACAGGAAGATTACATCTAGGGCTCCGGGAGAGAAAATAACAAGATCATACAATAAAGGATGTCCACAGGGGTCTATATGTGGCCCAATATTTTGGGACATATGCATTACCCCCTGTCTCAAAGTTCTGCATCGGATGGAAGAGGTAACATCGGTAATAGCGTATGCAGACGACCTCGCTATTTTGGTGGAGGGGAAAACGCGAAGACAATTAGAGATTAGGACAAACAGGATCACCACATTATTAGATAATTGGTAAGATAAGATAAAATTAAGTGTATGGGCGGTAACAGCACTATGGCTTACACCCGTCCCGATACGGGAGAAGCCCCTTATCTTTGACATGTCGATCTGTAGCTGTTAAGTAATTTAATGTATATATATATAGTCGGTAGCGCGCTCGACTTCAGTGCGAGCCGTCCCGGGTTCGATTCCCGGTGGGGGCTCAAAAATTTCGGTGTTGACCCAGCATCGTGAGGACAATTGGGGAGCTGCTGTGAATAAAATACAGTGGCGATCACAGTGAGAGCTT